>OY987329.1:24847319-25093319 GCA_963920685.1 Polydrusus tereticollis | reverse complement strand
AAGAAATCATAGACAATATGTATGCTTCACATAATTTCTTGCGCACTTTTAAGTTTAGAAAATGTTTATTTGCATACAATACTTTCAACATATTAGTATATAAATTAAAACAACACTTCTGTCTTCCTCCACAAATAATATATATTTTTAAAAAAATTTTTAACGATTGTCCCTACATGTTTCAACCATATATATAGTCATCTTCAGGGGAACTAAAAGGAATGTGTGAGAATATAAAGACAATAACAGGCATCATAAGAGACTTACCTATATCGAGTGTGAAATTGGATCCAATAGTTATCTCAAATTAATGAGTACAACGTTTTATATTATAGCAAGTGAAATTTGTGTAGTTGAAGACTAACTTGAGGTAACTCAGAGTTGTGGATATGTAAGTAAGCACATTTTAGTTATTTTAAAAAAAAATTTTTTATGTTGATAAAAGTCAGAAAATTTAGTTGTATTTAATGAGCATGGTGTGAAAATAAATTTTAATAATTAATATATTTAAATTATAACATGGTTTATGTGGAGAAACCAAAAAGAAAAGAAAGAAAAAATTTTTTTAGTTATTTTATAAAAATATGAAATTTCATGTTCTTAGAATACTATTATGAAAAAATAAATAAAGTAGAATGGGGGCTAAGCCCCTATGGGTTTAAATAGAACCGCATTGTGATGTTAAGAAATAATTTTTTTAAGTTCTTTACAAAATTTAAATTATTTCTTAACATCACAATGCGCTTCTATTTAAACCCATAGGGGCTTAGCCCCCATTCTACTTTATTTATTTTTTCATAATAGTATTCTAAGAACATGAAATTTCATATTTTTATAAAATAACTAAAAAAATTTTTTCTTTCTTTTCTTTTTGGTTTCTCCACATAAACCATGTTATAATAATTTAAATATATTAATTATTAAAATTTATTTTCACACCATGCTCATTAAATACAACTAAATTTTCTGACTTTTATCAACATAAAAAAATTTTTTTAAAATAACTAAAATGTGCTTACTTACATATCCACAACTCTGAGTTACCTCAAGTTAGTCTTCAATTACACAAATTTCACTTGCTATAATATAAAACGTTGTACTCATTAATTTGAGACAACTATTGGATCCAATTTCACACTCGATATAGGTAAGTCTCTTATGATGCCTGTTATTGTCTTTATATTCTCACACATTCCTTTTAGTTCCCCTGAAGATGACTATATATATGGTTGAAACATGTAGGGACAATCGTTAAAATTTTTTTCAAAAATATATATTATTTGTGGAGGAAGACAGAAGTGTTGTTTTAATTTATTACCTACACTCCACTGCAAGTATGGACTACTTCTTCAAATTTATATTAGTATATACTCTCCATGGGAGAATGGGAAATATTTAAGAAATCGGATAACTTCTGGGTATTACTCAATAAGAAACGGCCCTTGTGTTTTCGAAAGAGTTCGGCAGTCAATGAGGAGAAGATTGGATTCTTTTATCTTAGCTTGAGGTAGTTATTTTCAACAGTTCTTGCAGATTAAGGAATTTTGCTTGTAATTATTGGTAATAAAATGTTGTTATTGTCGAAGAATTTTTTGTCCTGTGTCTTCGAAACAAAGCGGCTTTTCAAAAAGCATTGAAGGACAAATTATTATTAGAATAGTTCAGGGAATAACTCGTTCAATTTTTGCCGTATATTAAATAAACAACCTGTATACTTAAAAGCCAATCCTCACTTTATATTGACTATACCAAAATATCCAACTCATTCTGATAACAATACATAATATGCAAACTTGAACTCTAAGACCTCCACGCTAGATATCAATTGTGGGGCCAAAAGTTCTTTTCAAAAGCAACCCAAATTTTAAATCAAATAAAGAGTACACTATTTTTAACTGCTTCTAATCATATACAGGGTTAGGAGAAATTACCAGAACGGTCGATTATTTCAAAAGATATACGAGTTAGTAAGAAATGTCTTTTATAAAAGTTGTAAGGATTTTAAAAATCTACATATCTGTAATAACTTGGAATATACAGGTACGCCCAAAAAGTTGTGGAGAGTCAAAGTTATAGTTTTTTAAATAGGACATCCCGTATATTATCACTAATTTTGATCGTCCAGTCAATTCTAAACATTTTCTATTAACCATAATATGCTATGCCTAAATTTATTAGTTTCCGAGATATCGGCGTTTTAAATAATAACGGATAACAATGCTCTATTCGAACGTATTCGTATTTACCTTAGCAACAAATTAGGTATGGTCTTTGACATTTGTCAGGATTGAGGAAAAAAGAAAACAGCATGGCGTTTTCACTTACTGAAACAGAGAGAATTGATATTTTAATTTTAAGGGGATATGGCGATAAGCAGAGATCATATGTGTATGTGATATTTTTAACAATTTGCACCCAGATAGGCAAATTAAAAAAAAATGCAGTTTTTCGAACTGTGGAGCGTTACAGAATGACTGGAAGTGTAAAAATCCGACCAAGGTCTCTGAAAGACCTAGGAGTGCTACCGCCGATGATAAAATATTAGACATTCTGCTTTCGATAAAAGAAAATCCCAGACAATCCACCAATCGGCTTGCTTTGGATCATAAAATTGATCAAAAATCTGTAAGAACCGTTCTTCATACTGAGAAAATGCATCCATACAAAGTTCATGTTGTACAAGAACTTTGTGATGTTGACTATGATCGAAGACTAAAATTTTGCGAAATAATTACGAGAAAGATTGAAGAGAATCCGCATTTTCCAGACAATATTGTTTTTTCGGATGAAGCAACCTTCACACTACACGGAATGGTCAATAAACAAAATTACCGTTACTGGGGGCGAAATAATCCAAACTGGTATGAAGTACTGCAAACACAGTTCCCAGAAAAAGTTAATGTCTGGGCTGGATTGTTAACGGGACATGTAAGTGGACCCTTTTTTATCGAGGGAAATTTGAACGGTGAACGATATCTCCAGCTTCTTCGGCAAGAAATAGTTCCAACTATAAACAATTCAACTCTCGATATTAACTTAACCTGGTATCAGCAAGATGGAGCTCCTCCGCATTTTTCTCGTGACGTTAGAGAATTTTTGGATGTCACGTTCCCAAATAGATGGATAGGAAGAAGAGGGCCTATCGAGTGGCCTTCACGATCCCCCAATATTTCGCCCCTAGATTTCTTTTATTGGGGTCACCTGAAAAACAATGTTTATCGGAACAAATCCAATAATTTAGAAGAATTAAGAATTAAAATTTTATATGAAAGTGAGAGAATAACAAGGGAAATGGTTTTAAATACCCAAAGACATTTTTGCGACAATTTGTATCATTGTCAGTTAGTAAAGGGGGGCCATTTTCAACATTTACTAAAAAATAGAGCTGTGTTTCCATGACTTGTTATACCGATTTTTTTTCATGTTAACTTATTAAATTGTTTATTGAAATTTATTTTGTGTTTTGTAACTGATCAAAATGTCATGATATCTCGGAAACTAATAAATTTAGGCATATCATATGTTAATAGAAAATGTTTAAAATTGACTGGACGATCAAAATAGGTAATAATATACGGGGTGTTCTATTTAAAAAAATATAACTTTGACTCTCCACAACTTTTTGGGCGTACCTGTATATCCCAATTTATTACAGATATGTAGATTTTCAAAAGCCTTACAACTTTTGTAAAAGTCATTTTTTGATAACTTGTATATCTTTTGAAATAATCGGCCGTTCTTGTAATTTCTCCTAACCCTGTATAGGGTGCCTGTGAAAATTTACTTTGTAACATCATTTTTTAAGCGAGTTTCCAAATATTTATTTCAATAATAGCAAGATTTGCATAAAATTTGCTAGTAAGGGTTTTTTGGTAAGCGAAGTCCAAATCTGATAACAGTCTTATTGCAGCTTGCCGAAGGCGACACCAGCAGCATCTAAAGCTTAATTACTTTTTTGTGCCTCGTGTTTGTAATAATAAATTCACATTCCAAGGCATAAAAATTCTGGAAAAAATTTTATACAAACAAATTTATAATTTTATAACTGTAAATGGGATCTTGCCGAACTTTCAGAATGGATTTAGGAAGGGGTACTCCACAGCGGCTGCTTCGGCCACAGTAGTCAGTGATATTATCGAAGCATGTGATGGGGATGATGTTGCGGCGCTTGTTTTGTTGGATTTTTCGAAGGCGTTTGATACCATTGATCATAAATTAATGTTAGCCAAGCTCAAATATTATGGGTTTGACGATCTCGCCTTGAAGTTGTCCGAATCATATTTGATTGGAAGAACTCAGAGCATAACTCTTAATGTAGTAATTTCATCACAGACGAGCATACTGTCTGGGGTTCCTCAGGGTAATGTTCTTGGGCCCTTATTATTTCTAATTTATACGACTAGTATTTTAAAATCTATAGCTTATTGCAGTGCTCAGGCCTACGCTGATGATACACAGCTCTATGCTCACTTTAATGTCAATATTGCTCATAATGCTGAGTCATTAATTAATAACGAACTAAATAGTGTTTATGAACTGTCATTGGAACATAACCTTAAATTAAATGCAGGCAAGTCTTATGTGCTATTCTTTGGTGCAAAAAATAGGGTAACTTTGGTTAAACAACAGATATCGTTAAAAATCAATGCGGCGCCTTGGAATGTTGTAGATTCCACTAGGAATCTTGGCGTCATTTTGTACACGGGCCTAAGATTTCGTGAATATGTTAAAAAATTAAGTCAAAGGGCATTCATTAACCTTAAACTTTTCTATTCTAATAAACACTTATTAAGCAAAACTTTAAAATGTAATTTATGTGAGAGCCTAGTGTTATCACATTTTAACTACTGTGACTTTATCTGTGGCCCGTGTCTGGATCTTGAGTCCAGGATTCGTATTCAAAGAATCCAAAATAGTTGTTGCAGATTTGTTTGCGGTCTCCGAAAATAAAAGATTTGACTTGGTTAAAAATGGAGAAGCGCCGAAATCATCATTTGATAAATTTTACTCATTAGCTTATTACGAGTAACCACACGGAAAAAAAAACTTTATAAAAATAACCAAGAATATAATAGAAGTAACTATATTTTATAGTTCTATATAGGACAGCCATATGGTATATTAAGGAAGTATAAAATTATAGTAAAAACGAGTTAATATTTTTAATTCTTACTACAAAAATATATAGAAATAAAAAAATTCGTTACAGTAAAAACTATTAAACAGGAGTGCAAATAATATAAAAATATGTTGTTGTTTTTTCTAGCTTCTATTGTTACGATTGTAATAATTATTTGTAAAAACTACCAAGCAGTTTTGCGCATTTTACAAATGATAATGAATATTGTAAAATTTGTAATATTTTTTCGTAAATTGTTTTAATTTTAGTTGAGTTTCTACCACCAACTTTTGTTATACTAATTAAATACTTTAGTAAATATTTAAAACTCCTTTTGCAGTTTCATTTAATAATTTTTGTATCATTTTTTATTTGCTTTACGCAGGATATTATGAAATATATTTAACCAGTTTAAACTTAAAACACATAAGAGCAAGAATTAGAGGTACGACCCCTTTGATGGCATAACTGTAAATGCGATGGCGGCGGCGGACGACGCGGCTTTGACTATTCCTGTACATTATTCATTTAGTAAAATACAAATTTTCCTACGAACATTTCATAAGCACTTCTATATTTTTTGATATTTTGCAGATAATATAGTGTTATAAAAATTCAAATAGTTTATTGTTAAATAGTCCTAGGTTAATTACACCCTTCTAAATCCTATTAAAAATTTTAGTGAAGAAGTATAGTAATTTTTACTAATTTTCCGTTATAACCATTTTTTCTGCTTGTCTCTTAATGTAATAAAAAATTATAAAAGCCACAAAAGGATTTAGTAAAATTCACAATACAGCTTCTTACTGTTAACTAAAAAAAATTCAATTTAACCAAAATGCATTTGTAAAATGTAATGTATACCTTAATAGTGGCATAATTATACTATGTTATATAAAAAAGCTAACCATATTTTTTTATAAATTTAGTTTACAATTTTATTTTGGTAAAGACTGATATACAGATTTATAGTTATTAAGAGGGTTTATAGAGAAATATACTATAAAATTCTTACTAAACTAAATTAACAATACTGTTTTTTCCGTGCACCCATCCTCTCTCAAAGCAAATTTTCTAGTGCGCCATCACAACCGTGTGGGCAGTAATCTACGAAATGATAGCGTGTTATCAATCCCTAGACACAGGACATCCCTGTACAAAAGAAGCTATGTTTATAATGCAATTATGTTTTACAATTCGGTGCCACATGATTTAAAAAAACAAACATCTTATATAAAATTTAAAAAGGAATATAAAAGATATCTACTCTTAATGTAAAAATGTTAGATTATAGCAAAAAAAGATATATATATATAAAAGATATACTATATTATAGTATGTAGTAATGTGTACATATCTAGTAAGATCATATAGATTTGGATAATGAATAGTTTGCAGGTGTTTTTCTATCTTTGCTGCCTTCACTTCATTGTTTTGCTTTTCACTCTTTATTCACTCGTTTGTTGTAATTTACTAGCCTCTTCTATCTTGTTTTTTTTTTGCTTCTAGTGGTTCAGTAGAATAGCTTGAAGCTAGACTTTGCCAAACTGAAGCATGATTCTTAGAAAGTGTAATTTTTATTCTTTGATGCTAATAAAAGTCGTTTTTATTTATTTATTTATTTTATTTATCTTTTGTTTACAGTAGTTATATTTTGTAGGTTTCGCTCCGAGAAACCGATAATTCAATTTATAGGTTGACAGCTATAATAATATTAAAACAATATCTTTCGTATTTCGGAAACTATCTATACTTCTGGACTAGAGTACGATATTTTAGAGACAACCTGTACAGAAACACTTTCTTAAGTGTCTCACCCGAATGGCGATTTTCCTGCTGACTATAATAAAAAACAAATTACCCATTTCTCAATGATTTTCCGCAAGCAAGCCAAATTGAATGTCAGAATATATACAGAGTGTTCCAGAAGTACGGTACACAACTAAGAGGGGTGATTCCTTATGATATTATAAGAGAAAGTAATCATATATACATGTGTTCGGAGTTGCCCCGTTGTTGATATACAGCGTGTTAAAATTTTGAAGCAAAAATCAGTTTTTTATAATTTTTTTAAATATCCTTATCCCGGCTTTATTTAAATCTAACAATGTTATTCATTATAATAAGAGACTTAATTGGCCCTAACTAGATTAAATTTATTAAGTCCAGTGATGTCCCGGGGAGCACCTTAACAAATATTATTGACAAAAATGTACGCTACTGACCTTTTCTAATTTTGATATTTATTTTTCTCGGTATCAACTAACAATACAACTTTTTTGTTCCTTGACTTGTTTTCGTATCTTGCTTTGTTTTTAAGAGAAAAAATAAAAACCACTTTAATGTATGTAAAAGAAAAATACCTATGTAAGTATTGCAAAGTTAATTAAAACATTAAAACTGAAAATAAAATTATATTTTTAAGTAATGATACCAAAAAAAATGCAACAGTTAATCAAAGTAAATAATGAAAATAGGCACCTTCTGATAAAACATACGCTTGCAATCGTCTCACCGTTGATTGTCTAACACGTTCAAGAATTCCTGCGTTATTTCGTATCGCATTGCAACTTTCAGTAATTCGAATTCTTAAGTAATTTGCATCTAGTACAGGCGTTTTGTGTACAAGAGACCATAAATATATAGCGTAGACCTAGAGGGTTTAAGTCTGGACTACGAGCTGGCCAACCTTGGGGACCGGCGCGTCCAATCCAGCAATTAGGAATAGTGTTGTCGAGGTATTTACGAGCAACTAGGCTCAAATGAGCTGGGGCACCGTTATGCATGAACTACATATTAGTTCTTATTTATAGAGGTACGTCTTCAAACAGAACGTCAAGTTCTTTAGATAAAAACTACCTGTAGAAGTTTCCAATCCATCGAAATTGTAAATATTATGGTCCAATAAGATTGTCGCCAATAATCCCTGCCCAAAAATTCACCAAAAATTATTGCATAAAACGACCTTCTCTAATTTTGTAAGGATTATCGTCTGCCCACAAATGTTCGTTATGAAAATTCATAATGGCTTTTCTTGAAAAAGAGGCCTCACTAGTAAATAAAATGTTCGGTAAAAACTTGTTGTTATGTGCTACTGTATGCAGCAACCACCCACTAAAATCAAACCTTGGCTGCAAATGACGAGGAAGCAGAGCTTGGACACGTTAAATATGGTATGGTTATTATTGATAAAGATGCAAAACCCTCCAAATAGTTGGTCCACTTGTTTGAAGTTACACTGCAACCTTCCTGGCACTAGTTGAAAGATCATCTTCTATCTCTCGAAGTATAGCCTTTTCTAACTCAGGCTTGCTTACTGTTGCAGGTCTGCCAGGAAGTTCCGTACTAAGTTTAAAACTCCCAGTCTCACTCAATCTTGCATGCAGCCGTCTAAATGTTTTAGCACATGGCAGTACTCTGTTTGGATAACGTTCCTAATAAATTCGCCGAGCTTCTTTAGCATTTCCATTTGCTAAGCCATAATTGAAATACATCTGGGCCATTTTACCGTAACTAAAGTTATTCATTTTTGACTTGTTATTGATAAAACAGGTAAACTAGACATCAAAACTTATGTTTACCTCATATTGTCACAACTGGGGGTTGTTTCCCTAACGGGGCGTGAATGAAAACCACTCGGCTAAAAAACAATACAGGTTTTATTGATTCTTCGTTACAAGAAAGAACGTTGCGGACTTACGGAGAAAACCCAGCATGTCTTCGGGGGACCTTTTTTGGGGGACGTGACTGAGTTCTACTAGGGGATGTTAACTAGGATAGTAGGTTCACAGTAGGGACTCAGGAGAGGGGCTTAGATCGTTCGTTCTATAGCACTCCTGAGGGGTGTTCTTTTAAAGGAAGGAATCAGGAGAGGGGCTTAGATCGTTCGTTCTATAGCACTCCTGAGGGTATGGGGGTGACCAAGTCGGAAAGACGAAGGTACCGTGTCCATCCAATGTTCGGGTATTTATACACCGAAAGTGCTGAGTCTTGTTCTATTAACCTTAACATTGGATGGCACAGTGGTCCGCGACCTCAACGCACAGTGGTATAGAAGTGTGAAAACCGTAATTGAAAATGTAGAGCCCGCCATTTTGTTGACATGCCCCCCCTCTGATAAGCGTTGGCCCCCAACGCTTTGGAACATGCTAGGCCTTCTGTATGTTACAATATTATCTTAAGATTAGGTTATTTCTATTTTCGGTTTTTCTTGTCCACCAGCTTGACTTTTTCCTGGGCCGGACCTGTTCTTTCTGCTACTATCTTGATTTAATGTGTTGCCGTAACAATTGGCTGCCTCGGTAGTAGTTCTGTAGAGAATTGGGTCCGGTGTTGCCAGTTGTCGTCTGTGGCTGGTGGACTCCGAGATGGTACATGAAACAAGAGGAAAAATTATGCAGTATCACATCTTTATCTTTAATAATCTTAATTAGTGTATATTTTTAATCCTAAGAGTTCATGTTACAGCTTACTTACTATAATATTAAAAAATGTAAAACTTAATATAAAAAGTTATGAATGGCCATACTGTAACAAACGGTATAAAAGTAAAAAACCAAAAATTCTCGAAATATTATTTACATTAGGCAATTATACCCTAAAAATATCAAATTTAAACGAAAAAAGACACATTCATCATACGCATTCTCAACTTTCTACACTTCAAAAAAAAAAATTCTTTCCTTGACGCCCGCTTGCGTCAGTACCTCTAATACTTCGACTCTGCTGAAGATCACTTCCTCAGCTAACGGCATGGCTCCTTTACAATGGGATTGCCCTTACGCTGTTTTCAACTTCTACGCCTTGACTCTCATTGGTTCTGAGCGTAGGTAGATTTCCGCCTCTACGGGGCTGCTCCTAAAAACTCTTTAAAAAAAACCCATATATCCAAATGTACCGTATGATTGGGAACAACATCTTCTACGCCTTGACTCACATTGGTTCTGCGCGTAGGTAAACATCTGCCTAAACAGGGCTGCTCCTAAAAAACTCTTAAAGAAAAAATCATGTATCTAAATGCACCATAAAGTTGAGAACTGCTTCATCGTCTTTATCATTTAAACACAACAACATTTATAAACAGTCATAAAAATATAGCCAAATTGGGGAAACTATCCTGCTGGAACGCAAGACTGCGGTGACCAACCACAAAATCACCGAAAAGTATGCCGTGCTGAGCGTCGCAAACCAGGACACCAAATTTGACGCTCTGAGCAGTTATGTTCCGAACAGGTATTGTTTTACGCTCTCTGCCACTGTTTTTCCATTCATCAAATCGCTTCTAATACATATTTCATCCTTTACGCACAGCTAAAAATGTAAAATATAAGTTAATTGCAGTATGGCCAAACCTATAAATAAAAACTTTGAAAATATTTACAGTTCTAAAAAAGGCTTTAACCACTTAAAAAAAACAAATCACATAAATATCGACCATTACTCTCCAGTTAAATAATTTCCGTACCTATAAACTAAACCTTTTAATAAATATTATCAATTGTCGCCATAAAAAAACAAAACGTAATCAAAACATGCGACATCTAAAAAAATCCAATAAAAAAAATTTTGACCTACTAATTAAACATTACCTTTAAATTGTTTACTAATAGTATATTACATATTACCTAAAATAAAAGTGATAAACAATCATCATCATTTTTGTTACCTACTTAAATAAATCAAACATTTTGCTGCAATTTAAAGCAATGATTAAGAACCTTTAGAAGAAAAGTTATAATATGAAAAAACACTTTTAAAGGGCCTAAGATGAGATACGCACTTATCGTAAAAAAACAATGAATTAATATTTTCATACACTTCCAAATCATTCATGGCTCTCTGCGACCGGCGAATGGATGGCTTTCTGGCTTTAATGCCCATCGGTCCAATGCTGATCGCTGACTTGGCGGAGATAGATAGCTGACCCTTACTCAGTTCAGAGCCACTTCTATTTCGCCGTCTAACCATATTTGTAGTGCCCATTTAGCACCACCTTACTGGCTGCTTCTGAAAATCCATTTAGTGCCCTTTCTTCTTCTTCAGTGATGTTTCTGGCTGATGGTGATGATTGTTGACCTTCGTCTCCCTGCGCTGGTCACATCTTGGGGGTCCTCCTTGCCTCTAGTGTTGACTTAATTTGATGATTAAGCCTCTCGGGAACGGTTAGGCGCCTCCACCATGTCACAACTGGGGGTTGTTTCCCTAACGGGGCGTGAATGAAAACCACTCGGCTAAAAAACAATACAGGTTTTATTGATTCTTCGTTACAAGAAAGAACGTTACGGAGTTACGGAGAAAACCCAGCATGTCTTCGGGGGACCTTTTTTGGGGGACGTGACTGAGTTCTACTAGGGGATGTTAACTAGGATAGTAGGTTCACAGTAGGGACTCAGGAGAGGGGCTTAGATCGTTCGTTCTATAGCACTCCTGAGGGGTGTTCTTTTAAAGAAAGGAATCAGGAGAGGGGCTTAGATCGTTCGTTCTATAGCACTCCTGAGGGTATGGGAGGTGACCAAGTCGGAAAGACGAAGGTACCGTGTCTATCCAATGTTCGGGTATTTATACACCGAAAGTGCTGAGTCTTGTTCTATTAACCTTAACATTGGATGGCACAGTGGTCCGCGACCTCAACGCACAGTGGTATAGAAGTGTGAAAACCGTAATTGAAAATGTAGAGCCCGCCATTTTGTTGACAATATTTTAATTAACTCTGAAATAGATAGGTATTTTTTTATACATGCAATAAAGTGGTTTTCATTTTTTTTTCTCGAAAACGAAACAAGATACGAATTAGAATGTCATAAGGAATCCCCCCTTTAGTTACGTAGCGTACTTTTAAAACACCCTGTATACGTTCACGATTTTGACGGATGCCACGCCATTTTGAATCTTTTTAAATGTCAACCCCAATAAATAACCACACAAATGAATTTCAGATTTCATACACTCTCTACATGATATGATTGTTGTAAAAATTTAGCCTTAGTTTTTCAAAAGATGCGTGGTCAATGAGATTGACTTATCAGGTTGTTGTCTTTCTGGGGATCTACGAAAAATTTAAATATGTAACAATTAGCTAATAATAGATAACAATAATGATTAAAACTTTTTTATTTTTATTGTGAAGATTAATGGTATCTAACAAATGATTTTAAAACTTCACAGAAATAAAAAATTGAGTTACAAAATTAAACAATTACCAGTAATATTTAACAACAATCCATAATGGCGCAATATACAGAATTTAGTTTTCTGTCATGGCTACCCGTGATTGACCATGGCATAGCGTTCTATACGAAAAATGGTTAATTTTACAAAAAACGTTAAAATTATTTCTTTTTAAAAGAAATAAATATAGACTGTTATATATCTTTGAAACGCTCTTAAAAAGAGGGATAAGAAGACAAAGAAATAATATATAGGCAATTCCATTCATATATAAATAGTCCCATTTAAAATGTCAAGAATCGTAGTTTGCTGTCGGATAAAAAGGAAGGAAGAGGAAATGTAACTAGATAAAAAAATCGGATATATTTTCTGCTCCTCCAATCGTTACCGTGGTAACAATTGCATTTTAAACTAGTTATTAAATCATCTGTCAGGCAATTGTCACAAATACTAAATAATTGTTTAAGCTGTTTTAAAGTCGATTTTTAAATAAAAATGTATTTTTTAACATTCGGGGGTTTGGGACAATTGACGAAAAGGAAATAAATAACGAAATAGAAAATTCCATTCCTATTCGTGGAATTGCCTTACTAAATACCATTCGAGCTCAGATTATGAGCCTGATATTTTTTATGCTTGCTATCTCATACTTACTTTCAGAAAATTTAACGAGAGCTGTTCCGATAAAATCACGAGAGCGTAGCTCGAGTGATTTTGTCGGACAGCCCAGACAACCAAGCATAAAAAATATCCGGCTAAATCTGAGCTCTTATGGTATTGCTTGTGGGTATCCTATTTAAAATAACACAAGTTTGGGTCATAACTGAAAAACAAAACTTTTTAAAAAAAGTGACTACGTCATTGAATTCTACATAGAAACTCTATTATAACCCATTTTTACCTTATTTATCAAATAATTGAGATACAGGGGAGCGTCAAAATTTAGAAATTTTTAAAATCGTATCTCAGAAACTGAGAGGGCTATAAAAATTTGCTTTAGGGCAATAAAAGGTTCATGAAATAATATAATCGTAAGCCGCAAACCCCATCTTTCTATCTTTTAGAATAAGGGAGCTGGTATATGAAAACGCACGAAAACTGGACACCCTGTATAAGGAGCACCAAGATTTCGAAAATATCCTATATAACGAATCAAAGTAGCCATACTCTCTTTTATTTAGCAATAAAATCGAGCTCGGAAGTGTGTGATCAAATATTAGTGTATCTGGTATAGATTCGCCAAAACTTCAGATTTACGTCAAAAACGCGCCACCCTGTATATTTTTGATCTGATAATTTCCAAGAATAATTTTAAAATAATCGTGAACCTGAAATTATCAGAATAATACGGTTCAACCAGAAAGAAATAAAAATCTGTCTTCATTGCCATTTTCAACGACACAAAACATAAGTATACTTGCTGCTCTGAGTAGTGTTTGTTTAATATGTGGTACCATCTTATCTTCAGCTTTTGTTTCATAATTTTTAGTGCTAGTGCACGTAAGTACCGAATTGCCTTTTTGAGGTTGGTATTGTATAGGGTTTACTTTTAATTAGCATAGCTGCACGAGTACCCTTGATATTATATCTGGCCACAACATAAGATGTAATATCTTTTCATATCTACATATCTTCAATGGTTTGATACTAACCATATAGCGTGTTTTAGACATATGATACAGGGTGTTACTTAATTATAGGCCGTTATTTCAAGGGTGCATTCCTGAACCAAATTCAAGTAGAAAAGTTCATATAAACATGTGTCATAAAAGGTCTGGATTTCAAGATACAGGATGCCAAATAAAGAAAAATCTTTGTTTAATAATATCTCAATGATCCTTCTGCCGATTTTGGTCTTGGCCTTGAAATTACGGCCTATGATTAAGTAACATCCTATATAAAATTTTCTTATTTTTACCATACCCATAGAATGAAAAATGAATATTTTAAATTGAAGATTATTACATTTGATTTCATTGTAAATGCGCAATTCCAATTTTATTACTTAATATAAAAATAGCAATACGTATGCCTGTCACTTTTTTTTTATAGATTAAAACATAATAAGTTACAATACCTGATTTCGATAATATTTTTTCCTATAGATGGTGAAATTTCTTGTTTTTCGATTTTAACATAAATTCGCTTAACTGGAATATTTAGTAACCTGTTAGAACTTCACTCTTCGATATCTACTGGTAATTTTATGCAGGTGTTAGAGAACCCATCCGTATATCTGGTTCTGTAAATAACTTACTTCAGCGGTTCTGAAACTTTGGTATTTTGCGCCCCCCAGATTACACGATTAATCGTTAGGTATTTCGCAAGTAGTTTAAAATATCTATAGTGTTTTTTTTTTAAGTCGCATGTAGATAGGTATTCTCTAAGTGTAATTCTTTATCATCTGGCTACACATTCGGAGGGTATTACAGGTTTGCCAATAAAAAATCGACTAAGTACACTGAGCAAAAAGTATTTTACTCTTTATAAGAATTCTCATGACCTGTATATAATCATTTAATACGATTTGGGACAGCAGCACCTGCTAATAGCCTTCATACACCAGAGACTGCTAAGACCATAGGCATCGTAACTATAGATCCGACACGCCATTCATAAATGCTATAAAATTGTGATGCCAAAATCGTTTGGTGGCGAGACGCCGGCGCCGTGAGGAGCTAGGTGGGGTAGGGAGTGGGGATTACTCTGAATTTACATATGCATGCGACAAAACCACAGAACAATAAAGGTTAGGTTGACAAAACTCCAGGAAAACCCACAGAAAAACGCTGTCACAAATCCGAGTATTGCCGAGTCGATGCGGATGGCCACGAAAATGATGGGATCTGGGCGGATGCTTTTTTGCTGCGTTGCCATACTACAGATTTTTTACAAGGTTTTAGGCAATGTTATATATTTCCCACATCATGTTTTTTTTTTGAACTTTTGAACTTTTTTATTTCCATATTTATTTATTCTAGTAAATCATAGAAGTTAATACTTTTAACAGAGTAAGCCCAGAAAACTACGTTTTCTGTGGCGTAAATCTGGCAAACCAAGTGGAGGGGAGCAGCTTGAATGTTGATTTACTTTACACTGGAATACAATGATGAGAACAAGTTTATTTGTTATTGTTCGGTCTAATAGTTACAAGGTCTATGGCTAAGACAGGTTTATAACGATAATAAGACTGCTTTATATCCGTAATATGGTATTGATTTATAGTACTTATTAGCACGTCTTATTGCCATTAGGAATTGTTTGTTTGGCACTATAGAACGTGCCTCTACAAGTTAAAATTAATTTTATATTCTTTATAAAACGTTATTATATTGGGTATGCGCCTTAGCGGCTGTGGATATAATTCAGTTTTATAAAAATGAAAGATGTGTTTATTTGGACTTGTACAATTTTATTAGAAACAATATATTTACAAAACAATTTACGAACACCAAACTAACCTTGTCTTAATTTTAAAATGGTACGATCACCGACGTATATTGTTTAAAATTCTATACTAGATAATATGTGTATACTTTTCAACTCTGCGCCAACTTAGTGGTATAGGACAAGCATCAAAACTATGTGAACGCCATTGGAATCGGACTTGGAGGAATGCTGCTAGATGTAGTTGTGTTTCGCTTGGATCTGTTTTAAAATACAAGCCATGGATTCTCCATCGCCTGATTATGGAAAGCCCCTGATTCATGTCCTAAAATAAGATATATAATTTAGCCCCTAATATGTTTAGCAATATTCCAATATTCTATTTGGGTTTCTATAATGCTACCTATAACCCCGTTTTTATGACGTAGAATACAAAAATGTATTTACAATTGCAATTTTTACAACATAACATATTTTAAAATTAATTGAAAAGTAATAGGGGTAAAATATAAAGCCTTATGACAAGACAAAAACATTAAACGTATTTTCTTTGTATAAATAATATATTATTTCAGAAAAACTATTCAAAAGCAAGAACTTACCCTAAGAGGGTGTAATACCAGCACGATCCATTGCACATTATTTTAATATATCCTTAATTTTGAGTACTTTTTCGAGAAATCATCCGCCCCGTGCATGTCATTAGAGAGTCTGAAAGACAACTGACTTGTTGAAACGCAAAACGCGATTGTCATCGGCCATTTTGGATATGTTGCATAAAGGTACCAAAACGTTTTATAAAGGCAATCATCATAATGTGTACAATAAATAAGACGTTTTATATTCGGTATATGACTCATTATGTATAAAATAGTTTTTATTCCCAATAAGACTATTTGATTAAATTGTATTCATTATGATAATTTTGTTATAATGGTTACTGCCGGGGTTTATACCCAGCACATAACGTGGTAACAATTCTGTATACGGTTCTTTAGAAAACAATTTTATTTCAGCTACTATTTGTTGCATATAAGTTATTAAAAATGGTATTACTGTTATGATATGATTTCTAGCAATCCTGTTTTATTACTTTATTTCGCTCTGTGTAAGTAAAAAAAATTATAAATTTATATATCATTTTAATAATTGATTTAAAAACTTTTAATAATGAACTCACATGAACAAAAGTCAAATAAATTGCTAAAAATGTCCTCCATGAGCCAGTAAACACCCATGTACACGACGTGCTAAATTGTCTCCTCGATTGTCTCTTACGTGTTGTAAAATATCGGGACTGGCGCGAATCGTATTAAAACCATCAATAATACGCCGTCGAAGGTCTTCTTCAGTTTCAATGGGAGTAGTATAAACGAGTTGTTTAAGGTGACCCCAGAAATAAAAATCCAATGGATTCGGATCCGGCGAACGGGGTGGCCATGGGTGAGGTCCTCCTCTACGTATCCAACGAGCAGGACATTGTTGATCTAAATAGTTTCTAACACGTACTGCAAAGTGAGGGGGAGCGCCGTCATGCATGAACCACATTAAAGTTCTCGTTCTTAATGGCACTGCTTCCATCAATTCTGGCAATTCATCTCTAAGGAAGTTGTAATAGACATCACCAGTAAGTCGATGTAGAATGGTAGATGTAGCTTTCGAGCGACACCTCTTGACAATCAAATGCATCACCTGGCCCGTCCGACAAGACTCAGTCGGAAACATAGAAGGAGACTCCTGCAATGACCAGACGAGCCGGTCATTATTGCAGGAGCCGCTGCCAGGTGCGCAGCATTAAGAGCCAGTTCGGTAAACGGACCGAGCACCAACAATTGCAGAATTTAAAGGTTGCTTTCCTTCGTCGGATTCATCCCCCTAGATCCCTAGACCTGAATAGCCTGGATTTCTTTTTCTGGGGACACCTGAAAGCATTAGTGTATCAGACGCCAGTCCAGGTAGAAGAGGATTTAAGAAACAGAATAATAGCTTCATGCGACATCATTCGCAATACTCCTGGAATATTTGAGTCCGTCAGTCCATAAGGCGAAAACTTGATTCGTGCGTTTTAGCAAGAGGCGGACATTTTCAACAGTTTTTATAATTTTGTTTTATTTTTATTTGATTAACTAATTAATTGTTTTGTTTTAATTAATTTTTAATTTGTAATGTTTTTATCTGATTGTTGATAACCCTGTGGGTTGATCTAAAATAAAAACGAAAATAATTACTTAGAAATAGGTACATACAAATAAAAACAGCTTTTCACTCTACTTTATTTCGCCTACACTTAATTTCCATCGATGGCTATTTTTGCAAATAAATCGAAAACCGTCACAGATACGAGAGTAGTGCAAGAGACCAGAACGCTAAACAAAGGAACAGAGAGTTCAAATTTCATATCGGAATTCATACAGAGGGCTCCAAAAAAAAGTTCTGAAAGATAAAATTGTAGCCGATTCAAGAAAATGTAACACTCTGTATACTGCGACCGACAATTTTGATACTTTATTGTGGAGATTCTAAAAAATGGTTGATGTTCCAAATTTGAAACAATTAATTATCACAGAATATAAGAGAGAAAACGCAAAATACGAGAAAAAAAATTGAAACTTTGCCACCCTGTATAACGAAAATAACGCGTTTTAGACCATGCATATATTTGCATTTTTTTCTTATTTTGACGAGTACTATCACCCTCTGAAATATTTGCATTAAATAATACCCTGTATAACCTAGAGAATAGCTGTTTTAGCACAGTTTGATTAATCCTTATTTTATAAGGTCTCAGTAACTGGCTAGAGAACAAAGTTCCTCACACATATTCATATTTATATGTCATAAATAGTCATTTGATCTGAGGTTATTTCTGCTGAATATATCTGAGAAAAAAAAACTTTATTTAATTGCAGTTTGACAAAAAGATCGGTTGTGGATTGCACAACGGATAATTCAATACCACTTATTTAAAAACTTTAATAATAGTAACAAATAATAAAAATAATGAATGTCGTTATTGTAACAACAAAATAAAATTATGAACGGCGAAGTTAAAGCAAATGTTCTTCACTTAATCAGTATTAATATGCAAAACAAACTACATATAGCTAATATCACCAATTCAAGGAGAAAAAACACATTTGTCAACATTACTAAATATGTAAAAACCTATGGAATAATCAACTTGATATGCGCTTATTTACATTTTAGGAATAATTTATTATCTACAAACGTATTCAACATTTTTTATAATTTTTTCAACTGCCAGGTTAAAATCCTATGCCAGTAGAAAATTTGATTAGTATTAGCAGGAATCTTATTCAGTGACAGCTCGTGCCTTGCAAATGTGGTTAGGTGTTGTAGGGAAAAGCGGCGCTGGCGAAAAATTTTTATTAGCATGCCTAAATTTTGACCAATTTGTTAATTTATTGAAGCGCCCGGGATTTTTCTTTTTAAATTGTTCATTAATAAATTATACAGAAATTTAAGAACCGTAAAAAAGGGCTCCCTTATTCGCTACACCCTTCCAATGTCCATCCAGTATAAGAATGTTATCCTTAGATTAAAAATTGATTTATACAAACTAGAACATTGTACCGGGTGTCCCACTAAGAATGGCTGTCGGTCGTATCACAGAAAGTGTTAGTCGTATGGCTTGCGGAAAAAAAATATTAAGTAAAGTGGTCATGAGAAACTGCTGAAAATTATTTTCAAGTTTCTCGGGCTGGCGCTAGAGGGCGCAACAGTAACGGTAAATATGAATCACGAAGTTTCCTCAAAAGTCGTCTAGTTAAGGTATCCTGAAAATAACATTTTTGTAAATTTCGAAGATTTATTAATAAAACTCACCTATAGAACGTGTTCGTCACTTTTGAAATAAAGTGGTGGGGGAAGGTTGAACATTATTTGTAATAAATGCTGATAACTCCGGTCTGGCTTAACATAATTTAGTAAACTTAGTTTTGTTAAAAGGGGCTTTTCTCACTCTATATATCATCTTATGAACTACGGCAATATGTGTTTTACACTAGGCGCTAGGGGGCGCTGTCTTACAACTTCACAAACATTGCGCGTTTTTTCCATAATTCTAAATATAATAGTATATTCAATTTTACCTGATTACAAGGATGATTAAAAGTCTAAGAAGTCAGCGAAAACCGCAAGTTAATATCTATTTTCAATCCGGAGATATTAACAACAATAATCATAATTACGAAACATTACGACTTTATTTCCAAGTTGCCATTATAAAGGTTTTTTTAAGAGTCAAATAGGCCTTGGAAAAACAAAATATGAATTGAAACTGTGCACGCGTGTCACCTTTCATTATTACGTCAAAATTTTTGTCGCGCCAACAGTGTTGTGTCGTATTTGATTTTCAAAATGCCTTTGTTACTTGAAGTAGGTTGACATCATTGCGGTGAATTTTGAATGTTTGGGAAATGCAACAATTGCTGAGCGGGTTTACGCAGTACGATACCCGATACGACAGTAGAATGTCTAATCGTTTAGCTAGCCGTTTTCGTACTACTGGAAGTATTCGTCGCCCTGTATATCGCAGACGCCGCCGGAGGTCGAACCGAGGAAAACATTGTAAATGTTTTGGCATATGTGGAATTTAATCCACAAATTAGTATTAGATTAATTGTTAGACACTTGGGCGTTACTCGCTCTACTGGGATCTACTGTTGAATCAATAGGTCTGAGGGTGGGATAATTTATGGAGGAGGAGGAGGGGGAGGATGAGGGGCCCCGGAGTGAGCTAGTCTCTCGGTAGTCTGTATGATGGATTTGAGTGTATACATATGTGATTGTGTAATAAAGAGATCCAGGAAAACATCAGTCCGTGTATCAAGCATTATTATTTTAATTCTACAATTATTAATTCTAGATATTTTCATAAAATATGCCTTAAATCTATCTTCAACTGGTTTGGAAACATTAACATTCTTAGCTATAATCAAATATTTTTCTATTTAAAAAAAAAAAAATATCAGGGTTCCGCGAAATACAGCTTGAGCAACGCTGGTCCAGTCAAATGTTCCTAACCCACGAGGTTTAAATTTGTCTGGCTGTATTCCAAAAAACAATATTGCATGTATTGTGCAAATAGGGATAGTTCATAATAATACCATAATGAAGTGCATAATATCTGCCACCCGTTGATTCATTCGGTTTTGTCGACGAACGTAAAAAATGGATTGGCTAAACGGGAAACAAACTAATTGTTCTCGTGGGTGTGTCAAAAATAATTAAACTACTAATTGCTCGTTTTCTCACATACTTTTTCAATTTGTTTCCCACAGGTTAGGTTAGGCTAGGTTAACATGTTCCTATCTAATATACTTGGTGAACATCGATGCTTATTATAAGATTTTTGATGCCAAGTCACTGCATAAAAACAACATTTCCTTAAATTCTAGAGACCCTTGGGGGCTACTGCCGAACGCCTTTAAACGAAGCAGCACGATGCATTAGTGTTTATGAGTGTTCAACTGTGTTAACATTAATTCAATCGCCAACACGCACACCTCAACAAACCCAGTTCTTGCATTCTTCACGGTAAGTAGTATACTCGTATGTACTTATTTAAAGGCTTTGAAATACACATAATTAGGCATAAGAAGCTAGCGAATATTTTATTTGGCACGTCCTTGAGGCGAAAAATTTCGCATAAAATTATCAAACACAAAGACCTGACTGGAAAGCGGCGATTAATAGGGCGGACACGGATTGATTGTCATACATCACCAAACTATCAAACTTTATTTTTGGTTTTTATATGACTAATAGATAATTTTGTAATCCTAATCAACAATGAGACGGCTTGGGTAGCTCGATGGGTAGACAGCTTGCCTGACAACCGATAAGTCTCCGACTCGATTCCAGGCTAGGGCATGTATAAACTCTACGCCAGCAAGTCTTCAATGGCGGCTGACACCATGTGTCATTTCTAGTAATATTCTTTTTACAGAACTTAAATTTAATCAAGATCAAAATCCATTTCTAGGGCTACTTGCACCAAACTTAAAGAACTACTTAAGTCGCTCTGAACCCTTAAGAAGTCAAATTGTCTTGCACCAGTATTTAAGAAAGACTTCGGTAATTTTATTTACTTTTGTGTCAGACAAGTCCCAATATCTATAATTTTTTAAGTGGTTTATATTTTAAATCAAATCTTTGAATCTGCTCTTTATACTCCGCAAACGATTTTCTAAGTTTTAATATCTCCTTGTCTGATTCTTTTACTTTTCGGTAACTACTGGTCCTGCTTTTTTTTAACTCTCTGTCTTCCAACATTATTTTTATGGACTGTTCTTCAATAACTTTGTTTTTTTCTTCCTCCTAGTTGTCACCATTATTGTTGTCCAAAAGTGTCTCTATATCTTTGACTATTGACGTTCCATTCATTTCGTTGTAGCGCTTGCTTTATTGGCGATAGTTCTCTTATACTGTAAATCAAGTTAAATTTATTTATTTTTGTGAATCTCTCTGTTTTTTGACGGTATGTAATATAAAATCCTGAGCTATCTTACTTTGAAAGCCTACTTTATATGGCCGCCTCCTACTTCTAGACACCTTCTGATGTTTCTTCTTACCCTCAGAGACACATTAACCAATACGTTTGGAGAATTATTAATTTCGGCAATTTTTTCTGAAATCCTTCGTTTAAGATCATTTATATCCTCAATTGGTGTTCGATAAATGGAGTTTTTTATAAAAGGCCACAAGAAGAAATCGCAGGGTGTTAAATCGCAGGAACGAGGGGGCCATATTTGTTGCGTATTTCGGCTTATAACTAACTCTGTTTTCAAAAAATTCACTTAAAAAATTTA
Source organism: Polydrusus tereticollis (assembly GCA_963920685.1). Taxonomy (NCBI): domain Eukaryota; kingdom Metazoa; phylum Arthropoda; class Insecta; order Coleoptera; family Curculionidae; genus Polydrusus; species Polydrusus tereticollis. The sequence continues at coordinate 25,070,813 of OY987329.1, read as the reverse complement.
AATTTTCTCTGGTTACATGAGGTGTAGCGCCATCTTGTTGGAAGTAACCTTCCCGCAATTCATCATCGTGAAGCTCATTAATAAATGTTGTCAGAATTTCGATCCGATATCTCTCAGCTGTAATTGTGCCATCAAAGTAAATTGGGCCTACTATTCTTCTAGAACTAATTGCTGCCCACACACCAACTTTTTGAGGATGAAGAGGTCTTTCTACAAAAACATGCGGATTTTGCGTATTCCATATTCGCATATTTTGTGAATTAACATAACCATAGCCTGATAAATAAAAATAAGCCTCATCGGTAAAAAATGTTTTTTCAAAAGCTCCACTATTTTCTTCTTGAAAATTGTTTAAAAACCATTCACAAAAATTAAGTCTTTGGGGAACGTCATTGGGAAGGAGTTCATGAATAGCCGTAACACGATAAGGGTATAGATGCAGATCCTTTTCCAAAAGTGTTTGACATGTACTGTAGCATTAATCCGTTTGCTGAATTTGTTGAGATAAATGCCTAATAGAAGTTGAAGGATTATTTTCCATAATTTGTCGCGCTTCTTCAATAACCTCATTCGATCGTTTCGTTGGTCTTCCAGCCCCTTTTTTATGTTGAACAGAACCAGTCTGACGAAATTTATCAATTAGGTATTGTGACCCAGTACGAAAATTATGAAAGGTCACCGCAACATCAGGAAACTCGGTTCGAAATTCATCAAAGCAGTCATGCATAGAGTAATTCCACACACCGCCTATTTTGTTTCCATTTCTAAAAAAACCTTCAACAATAAAAATTTTTTGTGCTTCACTAAACATTTTTACTGTAGAACTTTCAATCCGGCAACAAAGCTTCACCAAAACTTGATACGCTGAAAAATAAAAAAAAAATAAAAAATTAAATCATATCCTGCAAATAGCACTTTATAATAGTCAAAAGACGACTCCCCGGAGAAATATTAGTTAAGGCAATAGTAACCTACCTTTAAATAACTGCAAAAATTACAAAATTTCTCCAATTTTTAAACTTTACAAATACACAAATTCAAATAAGACGTAAATGTCATAAAACAATCATGTCATCTTATCTACGCAGTACGGCCATGATGCTTTTAAAATGCATGGCCTCCCTTGAGCAAAATAATTAAAAATCACTCGTTACATTCTACCAAATAGGTAGGATAGCGACAGAAAAGAAATAGACAGTTTTTCCAAATTCTACAAAAAGTACTTGAAATTAAATTTCCTATAAAAAAACAACAAAGAAAAGCGTTAAAATTAGTTTACCCAGTTAATAATTAAGAAAGTAACAGTAATTTCCTTACTTTCACGTACACTGGGAAAATTTCAAATAAGGTCTTAAACCTTTCTAAGAATAGAAAAGTTAAAATAGCCTTTAAAACTAACAATACTTTTGGCAAATACAGGGTTGGTGATAAAGTTTGGAGTAATAGGAATATTTCTGAACAGGTTAACTTAAAAAAACAACGCTCAGACACGTCGATTTTTATTTTTATTTCTGCATTTTTTAGCTAATACTAAAATATACAGGGTGTTACATAAATGAATTACCACGTCAATGTCACTTTTTGTAAATAGAATACTCTGTATATTATTTAATTTTTTGATTCTACGCAAGATTCTAAGCAGATTTCGTTTATGATGTCCTATACCTATCTTCAACTGTTTACGAATTATTGACAATTGAAAATTAGACATCTTCAATGAAAATAAAAATATAAATTGAATTGTTTGAGCGTTTTTTTTTAAGTTAACCTGTTCACAGATATTATTTCTATTATTCCCAACTTTATTTTCATTCGTATAAGGTGTCTCAAAAAATCAGTATCAATTTCAAGTTTGTTTTTATAAACGAAATGACACTTTTTTAAATTTTAAACATATTATTTTATTTAATGAACATTATTTACAATAAAGGAATATGCCTGCCTATTTTAATAAATGTTGGAAGTGGTATCCATTCACAGCTCTACAATGACCCAATGGTACAAGTAAGTTACAAGTGTGATTATAGAGGCATTTACATCTAAGTAATAAAATTAAGAAAATGATAGTGTGTATATAATTATGGGGTTTTTCGTGCATTGACATTGTTTATTGTATATTTATCCTTAGTTACTAGACTATTAAGTGTTAGATTGGCACCTGAAGGTATTTCAATTTGATTATTAACAACATTTCGTCGATTTTTTATTAAGGCTTTTTGATTGCTAATGTTTCTAATAGGTTGAGTTTTCTACCCTTGTGTTGAGTATAATATATCGGTTTTATTTTGTTGGATATTGAGTGGTTATTTATTATACAGTGGTCCGCTATTCCTGTTATATTTTGTTTCTTTTAAATGGATGTTTAATGTTTTTTTTAAGCCTAGTATTAAAGTTTCTACCTGTTTGACCTATATAGATTGCATCACAGTAATCACATTGTATTTGGTAGACCCCGCTATGTGTTAATTTGTCTTTATTTTCAATTTTTGAATTAGCTATGTATTTACCTAGGTTATTTTTATTCACTTGTATGGGGATAAGTTTATGGTTATGGTTTTTAAGTTTTTTAGAGATTTTTTGACTTGTGTGACCTGTATATCTGATTAAACTGTATTTCGCGCTTGATGGAAGGGGACGTCCTCGGTAGAGTAATTTTTCAGTTTTTCTTTATTATTTTGTTTATGAGTATTGTTGGATAGCCGTTGTTTAAGGATATAGTTTGTATTATGTCTAATTCTTTATTATATGAAGTTTCTGAAAGTGTAATCTTGACTAATCTGTGGATCATGCTATTGAACGCAGCTAGTTTGGTTTGTTGGGGATGTTTTGATTCTGCTGGTATAACTATATCAGTTGTCGTTGGTTTTCTATAGATTTGGTAGGTTAATTGGTTGTTTTGATTTATTATTGTAAGGTCCAAGAAATTGATTGAGTGGTCAGTTTCCTTTTCTATGGTAAATTGAATTTTAGTGTTTAGGCCATTTAGAAGGTTTAGAAATTGTTGTAGTTGTCGCTCTGTTCCCGTCCAGACGCAAAACACATCATCTACATATCTGCGCCAGAAATGTATATTTTTTATTAATGTATTTTTTTAAATTTAAAAGGTGAGATTCAAAGTTCATCATGAAAAATTCCGCTAACAATGGTGAAGAAGGAGAGCCCATTGGTAGTCCTTCTTTCTGTATAAAGAATTTATATATTATTTATTAACATTTTTATAATGAATTTCCATCAAGTATCGGCTAACTTCATTCGATAAATATAAGGTTGCTTTTTATCGAAAGTATGGAACTGAGTAATAAGTTTAATGTGCCAAGTAATTTTAAAATCAATTTATCTCGGAAACGACGCTTAAATGGTAAATTTTTATTACGCCTCCCCCTACTCCTCACGCTATTAAAATCTTAATATTATATAACACAATAGTTCAATTAAGTGGATGAAGTTAATTAGAATATCTAAATTTTAAGTTCATAGCCCCCTTTGGGAGGCTATAACTTTGTAATGGAGGAATATAAGCCAAAATTGTACCGGGTGTCCAAATAAGAAAGGACGCCGGCTATATCTCAGGAACTATTAGTTCCAGAGCTTTCAGGTAAAAATTGTTTGTACAAAATAGGCCATAAAAACTTGCTGGAAATAATCGATAAGTTTGGTAGTCGTCCGCTAGGGGGCGCAACGAACACTCGAAAACATAATTCTGTGCTTATCTCCAAGAAGACATACTAAAGGAATCCTAAAAATACAATATTTGAAATCTTGATGAGATTATAAAAAAATTAAGTTTGGGACTTTTTGCCCTTACTCTTTAAATAAGGAGTGGGGGAAGGTTCAAACATGCTAATAATAAATGTCATACAACTTTTCTGTTTTTTAACCGATTTTAATGATTTTGGCATCATTTAAAAGAGCTTTTCCTGTTTAATAAAATTATTAGTAAAAATAACAAAATTAAATAATTTTTTCGTCGCTAGGGGACGCTATTTCAAGAAGTCGACAATTTTCCCATTTTCCTAAGAAATTTCAAATGTAATGAGGTATTTTTCTACATTTAGATGGAAAGAGGATAAAAAAAATAAGGAATTTAATGAAAACCGCAAGTCGATATCTTAATCCTATCCCAAGATATACAAGAATATTATGGAAAAAAACTTTTTGCCTTGCGTTTTGGGTAAGTAGGCCTGGAAATGCAAAAATTAAACAAAACACCTGTAGTTGTCACTAGGGCTTATTTATGCGACGCCATTCTTTGTCGTTGTTGTGGTATTGCAATTAAGCTTAGAACAATGAGAGTTCCCAATGAAATAATTTTTAATATGCTAGCCGTTTATTTTGAATGCTACCAGAACTCAACAATAGCATCAAGAATATACGCGATGAGGTTTTCTGGACAGAGACGATATAATAGCAGAACCTTTACAAGATTGGCCAGACGGCTACGGGAAAATGGCAATGTTAATTTACCTATCAACCGAAGGCGAGGAAATGGACGCACTGAAGAAAACTTAGTAATTGTTTTGTCATATGTTGGGATATATCCTGGGAATTCGTCAAATTTCACTGGATTTGGACATTACTAGATCAACCGTGCATAACATCTTAAGAGACCACAGGTTTGTGCAAAAATTGAATATTTTGTTGTGAAAAATAAATATAAACACAAAATATTATTAGGTATTTATGCAACAAGTGCGTAAAGTAATCCTTTTTTATAATTATTACCGCATGAGGCAATCCTATGAATAAAAAAAGGTACTTTACGCATGAGTCTCGATCAGGTTTTTTTGTGTAATAAAACTTTATTATTATTTTAGGATGCATCCATATCACATTGTTCTCCATCAAGGATTAAAGGACACAGACTTTGATAACCGTCTGATTTACTGTCACTGGTTTATTAACATGATGGAAGAAGATCCCCAATTTCCCTTAAATATTTTGTGGACGGACGAGGCAACGTTCACCAGTATTGGTAATGTTAACCTACACAACATGCATTATTAGGCACCAACCAATCCTCACTGGACGCGAGAGGTTCAATACCAAGGTCGGTGGTCTGTTAACGTCTGGTGCGGGATAATAGGGGGAAGAATTATTGGACCATTTTTATTTGACGAGCCCCTCAATGGAAATACTTATTTACATTTTTTACAATACAACTTACCTGTGTTGCTCCAAAACATTCCCCTCCTTACTCGTGCTACGATGTTTTTCCAGCAAGACGGATGTCCTGCGCATTGTTCCCTAAACGTACGAGATTATTTGGATATCATCTTTCCGGATAGGTGGATTGGTCGGGGCAACTTATTTCCTTGCCCATCACGATCCCCCGACTTAACTTGTTTGGATTTTTATTTATGGGGCAGACTAAAGGACATCGTATATCAAACAAGGCCCACTACAAGGGAAGATATGATCGTAAGGATCAGAAATGCTATTAGAAGCATATCTATTGCCGAAGTGGAAGCCGCTGTTAATGTAACGGAACAAAAAGTGCGAGATTGTATTAAATGTGATGGACATTTTGAACATCTTGAAAGACATTAGCTGGTTTATTTTATTTTACATATTTTATTTTAGTCCCAAATCTTGTGTGTTTAATTTTGTTTTTAGGTTAAATTTGGTACTGTCATTTTCTCGTAGCCGCTTGGCCAATCTTGTAAAGGTTCTGTTATTATATCGTCTCTGTCCAGGATACCTCATCGCGTATATTCTTGGTGCTATTGTTGAGTTCTGGTAGCATTCAAAATAAACGGCTAGCATAGTAAATATTATTTCATTGGGAATTCTCATTGTTTTAAGCTTAATTGCAATACCACAACAACGACAAAGAATGACGTCGGATAAATAATTCTTAGTGACAACTACAGGTGTTTTGTTTCATTTTTGCATTTCCAGGCCTACTTACCCAAAACGCAAGGCAAATTGTTTTTTCCCAAAATATTCTTGTATATCTTGCATATCTTGAGATAGGATTAGGATATCGACTTGCGGTTTTCATTAAATTCCTTATTTCTTTATCCTCTTTTCATCTAAATGTGGAAAAATATCTCATTACATTTGAAATTTCTTAGGAAAATGGGAGAATTGTCGACTTCTTGAAATAGCGTCCCCTAGCGGCGACAAAATCATTTAATTTTATTATTTTTACTATGAATTTTATTAAACAGGAAAAGCTCTTTCAAATGATGACAAAATCATTGAAATCGGTTAAAAAACAAACAAGTTGTATGACATTTGTTAATAGCATGTTTGAACCTTCCCCCACCCCTTATTTGAAGAGTAATGGCAAAAAGTCCCAAACTAAATTTTTTCATAATCTCATTAAGATTTCAGATATTGTATTTTTAGGATACCCTTAGTTTGTGTTCGTATGTCTTTTTGGAGATAAGCACAGATTTATGTTTTCGAGTGTTCGTTGCGCCCCCTAGCGGACAACTACCGAACTTAAAAATTATTTCCAGCAATTTTTTATGACCTATTTTGTACAAAAAATTTTAACCTGAAAGCTCTGGGACTAACAGTTTCTGAGATATAGCCGGCGTCCTTTCTTATTTGGACACCCGGTACATAAACTCATGCCTGTATTTCGACTCGAAATGCCCGATCCTTAATTATCGATATTTTTTATTAGAATACCTTATATAAGGATTAAACGAGGGTCACTGTATTTATAGTGGATCTAACTATTTATTTTTTGATAGCTGTGGATTTGATTCAGCAGGAACACCATATGTTTGTTGTGGTAAGAAACTCGTTGGAACCACACGAGGGCCTGTAGATGAAGACGATACTTCCTGTACTCCTAATCCATTAATTCCAACCAAAAACGAATGCGGATTTCAGGTATTTTAACTCATAATATACTCTCGATATATTATTATATAGCCGAGAATTCAGAGTTGTAATAAAAATATGACCCCTTATTTTAAGTAATAAAGTACCATAGATCCTAAGAGAATCTGACAAAGTTGCATTTTTGAGAAAATCTCATAAGATATCTATGTTAACCCTCCAGAATTTTTAAACAAATTATTTAAAAAAAAAATGGTATCCTGTAAAGTGAGGGTTAGAGTTTTTTTAACATTTAATTTACAATATAATGAAAAAGTAAGAGTAACACAACTAATTGACTTATTCGCCGCTATGACAACACTGGGGAACAAATTTCAACTTTTTTTTTGTTTCCTGTACTAAACCTATTTTTTTGTATTGAACTACATCCAAGTAACTAAAAAATACCTATTAAAGATTTTAGTTAGCTCGCAAAAAAAATCTGAATTATTTCTTACAAAATTTTAATTTTTAGGCATATACAATGAACATTTTAATTTATAGGCATTTACAATGAACGTACAAATAATATATTGGTGGTTCAACAATAGCAATTAAATAGCACATTCTTATCAGTGACTCTAAAGTTTAGACACTCATTTTACGCTTCTTAGCCTATCTTTTGAAAGCAGCCTCGGGGGCATCTCTCGTAATAGTCAGCTCACATTTCACAGTTCCATTTTCCCTGATACCTTCTTTCCATGTTTGAATTATCCTGGTGGAATCTCTCACCGTGCTCGTCACTTACAGCACCACAATTTTCCGGAAAGTAATCCAGACGAAAATCCAGGAAATTAATTTTCAAGGACATATTACACCCTAGGTTTTGGTAACATAATCGAAGTTGGGCAACCAAGTCTTCATAGTTTTCTGCTTATATGTTTCCCAAAAAATTTGTTGCAACCATTTTAAAGGCCCTCAAGTATGGAATCGAATGGCGCATCTCCGAAAAGTTTTCTAATCTGGGGACCCACAAATATTCCATCTTAATTTCAGTGTCACTGATTCTAGGGAACTTTTCTTTTAAATAACTAAAAGCGCGGCCTTCCTTGTCCATGGCCTTCACAAAATTTTTCATAAGTCCCCATTTTATATGAAGTGGCGGTAGTAAAATCTTTTCTGGGGGAACTAATGGCGCGCTGGCTACATTTTTTTTTCCTGGCTCAAAAGACTCTCTCGGTGGCCAAATTTTCTTTATGTAGTGATCCGATCGTGCTCGACTGTCTCATTCGCAGAGGAAGCAGCAGTATTTCATATAACCTAGCTGCATTCCAAGCTAAATCGCCACAACTTTTAAATCCCCACAAATTTGCCAATTATATCTTTCATATTGTATGGTCTCCAGTAACAATTTCAAGTTGCTATACGTTTCTTTCATGTGGACTGCATGACCAATTGGTACTGAAGGCAACTTGTTTCAATTATGGAGTAACACAGCTTTAAGACTTACTTTTGAGGAATCAATGAGAAGTCTCCAGTTTTTGGATCATAGTCGAGATTTAAAGCTGCCAATAATCCCTCAATGCCCCTACAGGCTACCAACTCGTCACTATGAGGCACCGGGCGTACGGCGGATTGTAAATTTGGATACTGTATCGCAGAGCTTTTTTTTCTCCGAAAAGCCTTTTTTGATGGGAGGTGTCCAACAAAAGTAACAGTTAGTAACGTGGTCTTTCGTTTCTCGCCAGATCATAGGAACAGCAAAGGGCATCTTACGCTTTTTTCCACTTAGAAAGCCGCGAATGTTGGACGCTCATTTGTAGCAGCAGATATGGGGAAACCAATTTTTATCCTGGTCTCCAATTTTACAGCCAAAATACAATTGCTAAGCCTTTTGTATTAAAGGGCTAAGTGTACGTTTTAGTTTCACAAAAGTCAATTTACCACATATATAACCAAAATGATCCGGCTTATTTTAACAAACTCGCGACATGTTGCTCATAACTCTCTAATTTCTCAAATACGAACAGCTCTCAATCAACTGGTGGTTAAAATACAACTAAGTAACAATTTCGGATTTATGGTATATGTATTTAAATCCCTAATAAATTACACCTGGTATAATAAATCCAGGTACTTATCATTTAATAGTCCAATTATCAGACAGATTGTTAGTTAGTATAATCAAATAAGTAAGATATTGCTATTTTGGTCTCGGAAACATTTTTGCTGTTCCCCATTGTAATTAAAAAAAAAACGATTTCTTTTATTATTTAGATATGTTCCAACACCATAAATAGTACAACTTCACATACTTCCTGTTTTGTTATAGGTAGGGTCGGCCAAAATCGTGTTCTGCCACTAGACCATGTCTGTATGAGAGACTAGCTGATTTGGTAGTGCTTTTATAATTTTGGGTAATTCTAACAGTTCTGCGTTGAGGACAAAATGATAAAATTGCTCCGGAAGCGTGGTTAAAGTTGTGCCTCAATCGTCCATTTTGAAATTCTTGGGTCGTCGTTGCCTACTCAGTTATTTTTGCTCGTATCTTTTGTCGCGGTAATGCCAATATCTCTGCTGCTTTTTCGGTTTTACATGTAGACTATGAGCCTTGATCAATCAGGACTTTAAGGTGTTGTGGCATGCCCGTAGATGATTGGGTTGAGACTAGCGCTTGTTATATCTATTACGAAAAATAACTTTGCTGATGTAGGCATCTTTGACTTCTTCTTGTGAGAACCAATGGTCCTTCAAGATAGGAAGCTTCTCTACACCCATATGTAGATTCACTCCAAAAAAAATTTCTTCACATGTAGTTGGTTGAAAACATTTATTTCCTTTATTAATGTATTTTTGGGTAGCGAATAATTGCGTGTTAAATGCAATTGACTCTAACAAATCCTGTGAGATTAAGACAAAAAATGTTGACAGGAAGATCAATGGCATTTTTCACATTTACGCTCTCAGATAAACCTAATATTGGAGGTTCTTGATAATAATTACGTTTTGACCAAGTTGCACCTACCAATTTGGGTACAGATGTAGCTAATCTCTGACCTACCCGTGCGAGGGGCCCATCGTTATCGCTCTCAATTTCAACATCCCGAGGAGCAGGTAAAATTTCGACACTAAAGCCTTCCTGCTCAACAATAATAATTTCCTTAATATTTTGAGTAAATAAAGCTCATCTTCATTTTATTTTCTTATAAATAGTCATCTGCTAAAGATTCTGTGCCCGACGGAATTTCAGCCAGTATGTTACCTATTTGTTTATCATCCATTTCTTCAAGATCCGCAAAAGACAATTTTTTTCTTCCTTCTGCAAATTTCAGAATAAAATTATTATTTTTCAAAATGTTATCATTATGTTCTTAGTGGTTATCTCCCGCAACCACCATTTATTACAAAGATGCAAAATGTAATAAGACAAAAAAGTATGAAACCCCGCTGTACAATATAAAACTAAATATTATTTAGTGCAATTACTCACGTGCCAATCAAGTTGCTTCTATTTTTTACAAATTCACAAACAAAAATAAATGACCTGTCACTGACCACTATCCGGTTAATACACTAAAATGCAGACAGCGTATTACATGGAAATAAAGTGTACAATAAAATGTTTCCGATGACACCATTAGAATTAATAAACAGGGTGTCTCGAAATTAGGTGGCCAAAGGAAAACAATGGAATCTGCATCGGAAAGTAATACTAATTTGTTTAATAAACAAGTATCGCAAATTGCCCCCTAGGGGAGCTACAGCCCCCTAATAGGGAACCCATGAAGATGGTATTTTTCAGATTATTCCCAAACAGTTGAACATAGAAACATGAATATTTGGTATTTTAGTAACTTTTGTATGCTGAGTCTAGATCTAAAATCAAAACTATCAAAATTTATTCATAGGCGTAACATTTGGTCGTGGAACAAAAACAAAAGTAACTTTTTTTTCTGGAATTATGAAAGCTTAGGGTTTTCTGGCAAAAAAAGGTACTCTTGATGTACTTTGCTGAGATGTACCATTTCTGAACAGAAAGTCCTTAACGATAACATTGTTTAGCAAACGCGGATCAAATTAAAATTATAAATTTTTTTAAAGTTAACAACAACACTCATTTACGTGAGTAAATGTTTAAATAAATTTCCATTTTGTTGAATACACAGTCTGGATCGTTTCTTAATATTTCGAGCAGTACGAAGAATTTCGAACCGGTTTTCTTTAATTCGATTTCCAGCTGCATGAATTCGTCTTAAAAGCCCTTCTGGGCTATCTACTTCTGTGGTATAATTGCCCCACAGATAATATTTTAAAGGATTTAGATCAGGCGACCGAGCTGGCCAGTTTACTGGACCACCTCTACCTATCCACCTATTGGGAAAATTTTCATTTAGCCAGTTTCTTACAAGCTGGCCGAAGTGGGCTGGCGCCCTATCGTGCTGGGAAAACATCTCTAACCGAGTACGTATAGGAACATCCTTTAGCAATTCCGCCAGCTCATTTTGGAGGAAACTTAAATAATGATGGGCATTTAATCTATCTGGCAAAATAATAGGACCTATTAAAACATCTCCTATGATCCCTGCCTATACATTGAAAGAAAACATGTTGGTAGTTAGTCCCTCGAACCACATTCGGATTGTCTTGACCCCAAAAATGAGTATTATGGCTATTAAATGCATCGCCTCTTGAGAAGGTTGCTTCATCCGACCATAAAACTCTTCTCAACGTATTTTGTGGTTGGAAATCCATTGGCAAAATTCTACACGAGGTTGAAAATCTTCGGCTCTTAAATCATGTAGTCTTTAATAGGTAATGAAACGGATGCAGCCCCTGCATTTGGGTCATTCTTCCAAGCTAAAAAAATATTTTTAAACAATTCACGTGCTGCTATCTGTTATCTGTGAAAACAATTCTAACAAATATTAGATACTTACAATTGATTTGGCGATATTAATAATATTAGCCAGTGGTCTAAATGCTATTTGAGGATTTTCTTTAATTTTATTTAGCGCTCCCTCGAAATCATAATTTCCCATAGGCCGGCCTTCTCCCTGGGAACGCCTAAATAATCCATTTTCTACTAAATTTCTATGGACATGGCTAAATACTATTCGATCTGGCAGTCTTCTTCTCGGAAACCGTCTTTGGTACTCACGTACAGCGGCACGTGCATTACCATTGCAATATCCGTAAATAAAATGAATATCAGCTAATTCGTCGTTATTCGAGAAACGCTCCATATTAAAAAAATTAACCACAATTATACCAGAAAATTTCGAATAAACTATCATAATAAATGTCAAGCTGGCAAATAACAAACATGCCAATTTTGTTTCAAGGCCTACTACTAAGTTTTAATGAAAATGTCATCGGTCCTTGGTAAACAGGGTTATTGTTAAGGACTTTTTTTCAAAAATGGTGCATCTGAGCGAAGTACATCAAGGTTACCTTTTTTTGCCAGAAAGCCCTAAACTTTCAAAGTTCCGGAAAAAAAAATGAAAAACATCAACTTAGAAAAAAGTTACTTTTGTTTCTGTTCCTCAACCTCCCCCCCCCCCCCCCCCCTAATGCCACGCCTATGATTTTGACAGTTTTGATTTTAGATCTAGCTTCGGCATATAAAAGTTACTAAAATACCAAAAATTCATGTTTCTATGTTCAATTGTTTGGAAATAATCTGAAAAATACCATCTTCATGGGTTCCCTATTAGGGGGCCGTTGCTCCCTTAGGGGACAATTTCCGATACTTGTTTATTAAACAAATTAGTATTATTCTCCGATGTAGATTTCACTGTTTTCCTTTGGCCACCTAATCTCGGGACACCCTGTATAGCAGCGGTTAAGCCATATAACCAATAGGACACGGCCAATGAATTATTAGATTGGTGGTTACATGGATCGACCAGTTGGACGCAAGAGGTTTTAGTTATCCTGTTTAGTCCTACTTCATCTTCAGTTAAATTTTCACAATCTATTCACTGTAAGCCAGATCTTTCTTTTAAAATATTTGAAAATTGAATCTTAAAATATATAGGTTTGGACTATTATATTATATTTTAGTTTGTCAATAACATTTTTAATGGCGAAGTAACAACCTTGGATGAGTTTCCCTGGATGGTCGTTTTGCAATATGTTAGTCCTTCTGGGCAACGAAGAATTGCTTGCGCCGGCTCTCTCATCAATCCAAAATATGTACTTACCGCAGCACATTGTATTACTGGTGAAGATTTAAGGAAAGTAGGAAGGCTGTAAGTACCTACTAACCTTTTAAAATATTAAAATTTTTGCACATTTCTTTAGTAAATTTTATAATTGATAGGGTTAATGTTCGGCTCGGAGAATACGATATTGACAGTCCTGGTAAAGACTGTATGACAATTCAAGGTATTCGTTCTTGCAATCAGGAAGAGGTTAACGTAGCTGTTGCAGAAGTCATACCTCATCCCCGTTATACGGGCGAAGGTAGCAGATTGCATGATATAGGGCTAGTGAGATTAGCATCAGAAGTGAGGTATTCAGGTAAGCAAGTTTAGTTTATGTTAGCAGTACATAAAATACAGCCATAGACGATATTTTATCATTTAGGCTAATGTGCATCATTTTAGACTTTATTCAGCCAGTATGTTTACCCCTTCCAACGGACGCTTCTTCACCTGGAGATAAGTTAATTGTTGCTGGTTGGGGCAAAACAGAAAAGGGAAGAAATAGTAATGTTAAACTAAAGCTGCAAGTTCCGGTAACAACCCGATCTGGATGCGCTGATGCATTCACAATTCTGGGTGTTCAAATTGAAGATACTCAGATCTGTGCCGGTGGTGAATCTGGAAAGGATTCTTGTACAGGTTAGTGCTCATTTTATATTATACAGGGTGTTACAAATTCGACATACGAGCATTGGAATCTCGAAAACCATAGGAGTTAGAGAAACGGTTAAATGGGGAGACAAAGTTGTGCAATTCGGTGATGATTAAAATGCCGCTTTAAAAGTTTTAAAATTCCGAATACTTCCGATATTATTCGAAATAAAACGAAATTTTGCAAAATCGTTTTTATTTTTTCCTGAGCTCAATTGAATAGCTATTTAAAAATAAATGACAGTTTGACGTTGCAACTTTTTCTCCTCTACAAAATGACGTAAATAAACTAAAAATCCGACGTTTCGTCTCCGAGCGGCCAACATCAACTTTATTTTTTTAAATACGGACCTGGAATTTTTTTTACCGATTTTTAAACCACCCTACCCTCAAAATATAATGGCGGTATTACTTTCTAATAATGAATTGTTTTTGCTTATTTCCTTTTAAGTTCGTATGTTACATTTGTCAGTCCGGTCCTGGCAACGAATCACAATATTAATTAAACACTCTATTTCATTTAAAACATTCATACATAAGTAACATAATTTATTTTATAGGAATTTTCTAATAATTATACATTTCTTAATTATAAAACGTAATTATCTAAATGTTCGAAAATATTGCCGTTTTGCTCAATGCAACGACCGATTCTTTTTCCAATTTTGGCGACAGCCCTTTCAACCGATCTTCTCCTTATCCTACCAACTGCAACCTGTATGCGTTCTTCCAGTTCCTCCATGGTATCTAAGTCATTTTTATAAATAAATTTTTTTAATGCCCCCCATAAAAGAAATCCAGAGGCGAAATATCTGGCCACCTCGCTGGCGACTCTAGTGCCCCACCATTTCCGATCCACCTATCAGTAAGATCAACTTTAAACAAACTTTGAAGAATTGGAAGAATAATACAACATACAGTTCGTAGGCTATAAAGGTCAATTGAAAGGGGGTAGTATAGCAAGGATCATAAGAAACATCGATCTGTGCATAGGTACGTACCTATGGGTTAAAAGAAATATTTTTGAACATTTTGGAAATTAGAGCTTTCCTAATAAACTCAAATTATCATACACCCATTTGTAGAGGTTTTTATAAAAATAACGTTTTTAATTATAATTGTGATTCGTTGCCAGGACCGGACTGACAAATGTAAAATACGAATTTAAATGGAAATAAGCAAAAACAATTCATTATTAGAAAGTAATACCGCCATTACATTTTGAGGGTAGGGGGGTTTAAAAATCGGTAAAAAAATTCCAGGTCCGTATTTAAAAAAATAAAGTTGATGTTGGCCGCTCGGAGACGAAACGTCGGATCTTTAGTTTAATAACGTCATTTTGTAAAGGAGAAAAAGTTGCAACGACAGAGTGTCATTTATTTTTAAATAGCTATTCAAATGAGCTCAGGAAAAAATAAAAACAATTTTGCAAAATTTCGGTTTTTTTCGAATAATATCGGAAGTATTTAAAATTTTAAAACTTTTAAAACGGCATTTTAATCAGCACCAAATTGCCCAACTTTGCCCCCATTTAACCGCTTCTCTAACTCCTATGGTTTCCGAGATTCCAATGTTCGTATGTCGAATTTGTAACACCCTGTATAGCTTATTCATCTATCTAGATATCATCTATATTAGGTACTTTCGGCTTTTATAATGGAATATTTTGCTGTGCTTCTAATTTGCATTTCGAAGTTGAGGAAGATACTATATATCGGGTGGTATATGGCTTAGTCGAACATAGGAAATTCCATATAAAATTTAAGGTGGCTAAATATTGGCTCCCCTGTACATTTTAGAGAAAAACTGTTTTATAATATTTTGAAGCGGCCGATAAAGTAAACCCATGTGCCAAGTTTTAATAAATTTTAATAAGCCAATCCTAACTTATTCAAGTAAATGTGACGGCAAAAATTACGAAATTTTCATAGTTTAGGTAATACAGTTGGTCTATGTAATACAGCAAACAGCAACAAATAATTTCTATGACGTCATTGTCAAAAATTGACGTAAAGCTGGACATAACGAATAAAGATTATTTCACATTAAAAACACATTGTTGTTTCACCAATCCGGCAACTACACATCCAAAATACAAGACACCACTGCCATTTTCTCTTTAGATAACACTGTTATGTAGACAGTTTAATGGCTAATGTGAAGTACTTTTTGATATTTTTTTGATTTCGGCTTTGTTTAGGAGATAAATGGGCATAGCGATATGCAAACCAATGTCATTTAAATAATAAATAAATATATAAATAAATAATCTTTATTTATATAATCCAGAGAAATACAATAATTTCTATATGGATTCAGCCTTTGAGTACAATATAGCATTTAAAATAGAAATAGACATTACCTATGCATAGTTATACATCAAATACATGACAAAAAAAATTTATTAGAGCGTAAAATCTAAAAAAAATAAAATATAAATAAATAAATAGGTGCCAAATAATGTGAAAAGACTTGGAGACTAAATATTAAAACCAAAATTACAAAGCCCTAAACAAAAAAGGTTCTAAATTTGCTTTTCAATTGCTTTGGTCCAAGATTCCTATATTCGAAAGGGATATTATTATAAATTCTCACACCATCACAATATATGCTACCCTGGCCATACTTCGTAGAGGGTCGTAGAATGTCGATATTATCTCGTAAGCGAGTACAATAAAATTATTATGCACAGTATTTCGAGATTGAAAAATAGTCTTAGAGTATTATTTTATTACTCTTTTTCTCGAGAACGGTTGCTTGTAAAGACTTCCACCAAGTACGCCCTTTTCACGTAGAAATAATAGAGAAGTCCATTATCTTTCTTAAAAATGTAATACAAGCACGTATGAAAAAGATATGATCCCTTAAAAGAGTAAGAAGACGAAAATTAAAAATATTATATTGAATATTTCACTCATGTATAAATTTTCCCATAAGAAACGTTAAAAATAAAAAAATATCAGCGGATATACAACGTTGTCTAGGCAACGTTGTATATCCAACACACAACAATCGAACCTATTTGACGAGACAGTTTTTTTTTTACTGCGAACGTGATCGTTATTGTTATGAGTTCCCTTCGGGAAATTCATTGCTTTTGAAAAACAAACCCTCTCAACAGATAACGACAAAGATATAATTATGGCATAAATGAAAAAATAATATATATTTCATTCTAGAAATATTCTCCCTAAATACCGCTCGTGCATAAAAATTAACCAGATAATTTTCATTCAAGCTTGTTATACTAATTCCACTCGTTCTTCGAACTCGTGGAATTATAAATAACAAGCATTCATGAAAATTATCGGTAATTTTTAAGCACTCGTGGTATTACCCCCGATTATTTGAACTAATTAATGAAAAATATTCTAATATTCTAGGTGACAGTGGCGGTCCGCTGATGAGAACACGTTCAACCGACTCATCAAGATGGATGGTAGAAGGCGTGGTTTCCTTTGGATACAACCAGTGTGGTACTACCGGATATCCAGGCGTATACACAAGAGTTGCAAGGTACGTTCCTTGGATCCACAAAACTATACGAGCATAAATATACAAACATTGTTATATGGTCAAAACTATGTGAAATCATTAATGATAATTTATTGTAATAAAGACTGCCAAAGTAGTAACCTGAGTTTTATTCATCTTAAATGATTAAACCTTGTCTTGGCTTATAATTTTGGCAATTAAGTTAACTGAATCGTATTATTTTAATTAGTATTACGTGTTTTTCTGCAATGTGACCTCAAGCTATAAGGTAGGGTAAGATGAAAAAATATGCTGGTTTGCAATAAAAATATACCGCTAAAAAAACAAAGTAACTTTGTCTTTGTTTTCATTTTTTTGGATTTTACCTCTTCGTTCGCTGCCAGGGCCATTTCCGATGGGACCTACTGCTTAACGTCGGTTCCGAACTAGGGTTGCCAGTCACGATAACCATCCCAGCCTGCATCCTTTAAGGCCCAAGCAGCAAGCTGCCGTCTTCATGACGTCATTTTTTTGGCATATTTGGTAACCAGATGACCAATACGATTACGTATTTATGACGTCAACAAGACCGTTGACGTCATTTTACCACGTTAATTTGACGACACTTATGTACAGGGTTATCCAACCAAGACTGGACAAGGCGATTTTTTGACTTTTCCTGTACTTTTTTAAAAAAACTGAAATAGCCATCTTAAGTCATTTTCTCCCGCGAATTCGAATATCTTCAGCAAAAAAACAATTGAACATCAAACAAAAGTACTAGGGGTCACTTTGATATTTTTTTAAATGGGATGCCGTATTTTTAATGAGCTTATCCGATTTCTCATATAAATTTTGATCTAAAATGTTGGATTTTTAATTCAAAAACGCCTTTTTTCTTCAGTTTTAAATTCGGAAAATGTTAAAAAAAAAAAAAAAAAAAATTAAATATCCAACATTTTAGATCAAAATTTATATGAGAAATCGGATAAGCTCATTAAAAATACGGCATCCCATTTAAAAAAATATCAAAGTGACCCCTAGTACTTTTGTTTGATGTTCAATTGTTTTTTGCTGAAGATATTCGAATTCGCGGGAGAAAATGACTTAAGATGGCTATTTCAGTTTTTTTATAAAAGTACAGGAAAAGTCAAAAAATCGCCTTGTCTAGTCTTGGTTGGATAACCCTGTACCTTCAAATTTACGTAAAAAAAGTACAAATCTGGTAGCATTTTAAAAGTCAACCTTACATTATGATGCCTAAATTGTAAAAAACATTTTGAAAAATCTTCAAAAGAAAGATATACTTAATGCAAAATTAAAACCGTGTCACGTCAAACTCTTTTAGTGACGTCAGATATCGAGAGTGTTGCCAGCTTGTAACCAAAATATCCAAGTGAGGGAATTACAGTTTCTTTTCATAAAAACAAGATAAATATACAACTTTGGTAGATCCAACACTTCTTGTATTTTCATCTTGTCATGATCGACCAATGGTACCACTCCTGCCACTCTGAAAAATCCATATTTCATCCAAGGAAACGAATTGGTACAAAAATGCTTCTTTTTCTTTAATATATTCTTTCAAAAACACTAGTCGTGTGAAGGCTACATGGGAAAGTTCCATAAGCCCTCGCCTTAGTTCATCTTTCTACCATCTGAAGCCTATTTTCTTGAAGAGGCTTCTTAATAAAATAATAATACAAATATGGATCTTCAATCGTGCTCCAAATCACTTGAATCATTCGCTTTATTTACTTTAATAATAATGGGTTGAATATCAGTCTATCTAATACATGTTCTCTTTCATACCATTTTAATATCTCACTCTCCGTGTGCCGAACTAATTTTTCCAAACATCAGGAGTAGCAGTACCCAATGATTCTTTCCACATACTCATACAATCAGTTTCTGTATTGCCATCTCGACCAATATGTCTGTTGTAATAATTTTTGGTAATCCCCCAAATATGTTCAATCGGATTGAAGTGGTATGGAGGAAGCCGTAAAACTTTATGTCCATATTGCTCAGCCAGGTTATCAACTAAATATGTTTTGGTGGCTTATGTCTGAAAACAATTTAAGTTTAATATTCAAGAATATGTTAAAAAAAAGGGGCATACAAAATGTCTTATACCAACCTATTAACGATTTGTAAAAGTTCGGCTTTGAACATTGTATAATCAAGTTTAATTTTATTAGTAGTTAACCATCCTTAAATTGCAGCTTTATTTGATGATGTATTAGGTATTTTTGTTAACAGCATGCTATGGTATGGGGCGTTGTCTATTACAATCACGGATGGCTTTGCTAAATTTTTCAATAATTGGTTTTCGAGCCATTGTAAAAAGTTTTGCTGATTCATATCTTCATGGTAGTCATTCAGCTTAGTTTAAGGAGAGAAAATTGCCTCTGCACCCTCAACAAAACCATCTTCACTGCCAGCATGAAGTATTATGTACCTAGAAAAATATGTTTTACCTAGGTAAATTTCCTATAGTTTATATAATTGTTTACTGCATAATACCTTTTACCATCAACTTTAGTAGATCTAATACTTCTTCTATTTTCATCTTGCCAATATCGACCAATGGTGCAATTCTGAGTTAATGCATGTTTTATCCAAGAAAACGAATTGGTACAAGGATGCTTCTTTTCCTTTAACATATTCTTTCAAAAATACCAATCGTTTGAAAGCTACATGGGACAGTTCCATAAGCCCTCGCCTCGGTTCATCTTTTTTTCATCCGAAGCCTATTTTCTTTAAGAGGCTTCTTAAAGAGTTAAGACAACCATCAAACAGTTGTCTGTCTTTTAATTTCTTACTTAAAGTTGTGAAAGCTACATGATGTTCAAAAAAAAAAATATAGCTTATGCATAACCAATGTAAAATATTAGTTTTTGAATAATTCAACTTACGGATAGAACTTATATCCGATCTTGACACAGATAGATACAGAACGTTTCCGTTTAGGTGACCTCAATAATTTATTTTGCTTAACTGTTGTTGAAACTGCGCTTACAGTGGAGATATTCAAATTTAGGGAAGCTGCTACACGCTAAAAATTAGTAAAGTGAAACTTAAATATGTAGACCTTAACACATTCTTTAAATTTACTTCTCTAACTGCTGTCAAGGGTAACAATAGGCCATTGTTGTTAAGTTCTTCCTGAGAATAGCTTATTAGAGAAACTATTAGCTCTTTGCATCGCCTATTTAAATGCTTCGGCATTTTTCAGAAATAGTAAACAACGTAATCGACAGAGATATGTATGTGCACTTTTGTTGTTCTTAAAAGAATAGTTTTTTAATGCTATTTATGAAAAGATCTGGAGTTTTTGTTAAAAAATAGACGGCACAGCAAGTCGAAATTACAGAACAATAATTAAGGTTAGTTTTGCATAAAACAAAGCCAAGGAACGAGCTGGCGCCACCGCACCGTTTACAGTTGTGTTGCCAACTACCGGCCAATAAAATTCAAATTATATTAATTTTTACAAGCATAAATAAAGAAAATATTTGCTATGAGTGGGTTCATACCAAAGAAGAATATTTTAAGTTTGTAGTAAATTTACTATCGCATAAAGTTTTATTACTTCTTGTCCAAATTTAATTTCCTCGTGTTTTCCTCCGGACTGACAATTATCAGCTGATTGATGATGTGCATTGGTTTTAAATTTGCAGTAACCATACGTAATGTTTTTCAATTTGTCCATATTCACGCCAAAACTATCAACAGGTTAGTAGAATTATACAACAACTAGATTAAAATAAACATAGATATACAGTATACAGGGTGATTCAGGAGGAAATGTCAATGTTTTAGGTACGTATTCGGGGACCCAAAATAAACATAACACTTTCTATAAACATGAGTCCTATTCCCGGCCCTTACCGAAATACAGGGGTAAACAATATTGAAATTAAAATTTTTATTAAATTAATTTTAAGAAGTAGACTAGGTTTTATATTTGTTTTATAGATTTTAAAAAGTACGTTCTGTTACCTTTGCACTGTTGCATAGCAATAGTAACCCCATTAGGTAATAATAAGAATAAGATTTGTCGCTGTCAAATCGTACTCAGTATTTGTATTTTCTGACAATTTAAACATTAGATTAATTTCAATATGCCTATATTCTTTTATCGTGAATATGCTAATATGATGTTCGTTTATAGCTTCTGCAACGGGAGCTCAGATCTTGCAGTCGCCGAGTACCAACGTCAATTTCCGAATCCGAAAGTACCAGATAGAAGAGTTTTTCAACAAGTTTTTACTACTGGAGGAGAATCTGGCATGCTTCCGAGAATTAAATCTGAACGGGAATCGGGACTTGTTGTTCAACTAGAAGAGGCTATCCTTAACGCCGTTAAAAATGATCCAAGCTTAAGTACAAGGCGAATTGCCGATACTTATTAAATTACACAATCATCTGCTTGGAGGGATCTTCACATTAACTGTTTATACCCATATCACTTACAACGGGTTCAACATTTGAAAGATCGTGATTTATTAAAGATGCAATTCTGCAACTGAACTAATGCAAATCGACGACTTTACAAGTATGATGTGTTTGTTCACTGATGAAACACAGTTCTTTCGCAATGATACTAATTATCTTTACAATGAACACCGATGGTCCTGTGAAAATCCTCACGCTACTGTAGAACACAATTTTCAACATAAATTCAGCATTAATTTGTGGTGTGGTATGTTAAATGGCCAATTCGTCGGTCCATTCATAATCCACGGTAATCTCACAGGACAAGTATACTTAAATATTCTACAGAATAGCTTGCAAAACCTATTAGAAGATGTTTCACTTAATGTACGACAAAACATGTATTTACAACATAATGAAGCCCCTGCACATTACAGTTTACAAGTGCGAAATTGTTAAAACAATGGCTTTCCAAACCGAAGGATTGGTCAAGATGGTCCGCGTTATTGGCCAGCTAGATCGCCAGACATTAATCCTCTGGATTACTGTCTTTGGGGGTGGTTTAAATCATTGGTATATTCAAGTAAAGTAAACACGAGAGATGCATTACTCGATCGAATAATACATGCACCAGCAACTATAAAAAACATACCCCCATCCATTTATGGAGCGACCCAAGCTATTCATCAGAGAGCTGACTTGTGTTTGGAAGTAAACGGTGGCATTTTTGAAAATTATAAAATCTAGCCTACCTGTTATAAATAGTTTATTATAAATTTTAATTCGAATATTGTTTACCCCTGTATTTTGGCAACGGCCGGGAATAAAACCCATGTTTATAGGATTTTTTATGTTTATTTTGGGTCCCCGAATTGAAACATTGAGATTTCCTCCTGAGACACCCTGTATATCTATATTTGTTTTGTATTAGTTAATGCATAATTCTACTACCCGTTGATGATTTTGGCGTGAATAGGGACCAATTGAAAAACATTACGTATCTTTTTCTTGAGGATTTTTTAAAATGTTTATCACATTTTAGACATCATTATGTGTGGGAAGTTAACTTTTGGAAGAGGCAGAACATACGAAGTCTTCCAACATTTAAAAAAAACTGTGACTTGCAGTACAGAAATTTATCAAGTGAACAACACCCGGCATTATATGGGGACAGCAATAAGTTAGCATCTTGATGCTAAATCCATCGCAACCAATGGCCTTTGTTTTTATAGAAGATATAGCTTTTCTAACGTCTTTCACTTGTTCCATTCTAAAACCACAGTTTGTCACACCCCCTTTTCTATGGCTACTATAGAAGTTGAGGGTTTCAGGATCTGGATCCCCGGATTGAGCTGCGCCTAAAAAAAATCATTAGTATACTTTCTCCAAAGTCAGTTTGATGAATAAAAACTCGATAAAAAAGCTTCGACCGGGCTTCAAAGGGACCGGCATCATAATCGGGATTGTCAGAGCTTTCTATAAAAATTCTTTAAGCTTTTATTATTAAAAGTGTTCTTTTATATCAGTATTTAATTGATAGTCAATAACTTTCTTGTAAGTTAGTTTGCAAATCTTATTTGAACCAAGAAATTTCCAATGTCAAAGAAAGAAAGAACAAGCGATTCATGAATATTATAATAATTTTTTTATTACTTCAGAAATAGTATTTATATAAAAACAATTTAAATCAAATTAAAAGAAATTTCACTGTTGTCAAACAAAAAAAATAAACAATTAACAAGCCCTTATGTTCCTCCTACACTTACGAAAACTTTGTAGAACTGGCAACACCCTAGCAATAGATCGTCGAGGCTCACCCGAAATTTAAAGTGCGAGTCAGAAAATTAATAGAGCAGCATATAAATACAAATTTATATGCTGTAGACAAGAACAGCAATTAGTTAAAGGTTCGCCAATTGGGTGATCCCTTGTCAGCTTTAAAATCAGTTGATGCTTCAGGTAGGCGATATTGAAAATCGGACAGTGGCGTGGCTGGTTGAAACGATTTACTGTAATTTACATATCTCATTTTTACCACAACTGTGTGGTTTTAAACAAGTAAGTTTTTACTTGTTACCTATATTTTATTATATCAGTGACTTTTTGGCGACAATTTGAAACAAAAGGTCAAGGTGAATTATCGCAGGAATATAATGAGTTGATGCCAGAGTCGGTCATCAAAAGCGAAATAAGTCCGGAATTAAGAAACAAAGATTTATATGTTCAATGTTAACCCATTATTTTAAATATGTACGCGTGTTTAAAAAAGAAAATCCGGGAAATACTAAAAATACGCTTTCTACGTAAATGTACTTGTAATGAATTAACAGAACTTGGGTTTTATAAGAATTATATATTATGTATAAGAGGAAACAGTCTTAGGTTGATCAAATCTTACTTGGCGAATCGCACACAACAGGTATGTTAGTATGACATTTATGGCAGACCTATTGGGTCTGATAAGATCAGTATTGCTCGGGGTGTCCCTCAGGGATCCATCTTGGGACCGCTGTCGTATATTTTATATACAAATGAGCTGTCAGATGTAACTGGCGAATATGCAGTTCTGTATGCTTGCTGATGATACTACTACTCTAGTTTTCGGTAACGGTAGCCCTGATGCGGTGCTGATCGACATTCAAAGGCCTTGTGGCGTGCTGGACAGGTACTTCTCTGCTCACGATCTCCTTTTAAATGTGTCAAAGATGCAGTGTATTGTTTTTGGCAATAGATCTGATAATGAATTTGCTTTCACTTATAATAATTCGAATATCCAAACTTCAGAACACTTATCTTTTCTTCTACTTATAATAGACAAAAGATTGGACTGGAGAGCGCATGTCGAGCACGTGGCAGTGGCTGCGTCTAGGTACTGTTATGCTTTAAGGGTTGTTGCCGAGAACGTTGGTGTTGATGCTGCGATTTCAGCATATCATGCCTTCATTCAATCTAAGATAAGGTATGGCCTCATTTTTTGGGGGAATTCAATAGAGATAGAGAGAGTTTTAAGACTTTAAAAAAAGTGCATTAGGTTTATCTTTAGAATGGAGCAACGCGAAAGTTGCAAGGGAATATTTATTAGTAACAAAATTTTAACTCTAATTAGTATGTATATATTAGATTATTTTATGTTTGTCCATAATAATAAAGACTTATTTCAAGATACTATTAATAACCACCAATATCTTACCCGACATAAGGCTAACCTTTTACCGGAAAAATGTAATTTTAGCTATATACAAAAAAATTACACTATTATAAAAATATAAAATAATTTTCCAGAAAGCATACGTAACCTACCCCATAGCCAAGCCAAAACAATTATAACTGAATTTTTAATTAAAAAGGCATATTATAGTCTAAATGAATTTTATAGTGATTATAATAGATCTGCCATTCTCTGAACGTTATCTTGGATTGTAAATTACATTAGGGTATTGCGTCACAAAGTGCGGGGTTGCAAATGTTCAGGATTTCTTTTTTTGTAATTTGCCCGACTTTCTTCTGTGTATTTTCTTCTGTTGTTAAAAACTTGTTAAATCTACCATCACTACTACCTGTGTGTATGTTAGGGCGTATGTGTCAGTTATATGTATTTATTTTTTATATATTATTATAAAGTTTAACAGTTATAATGTAAGTTTTGTAATCATTGTACTGCGACAATTGTTTTATGCCTTTTGGCTTTTTCTTAGAAACAAATAAAATATTATCTATCTATCTATCTATCTATCTATAACGTTACTAATTTGGGGACTGTCATTCCATAAAGCGCACACGAATAAATCAAAAATACAAAACGGCTGACAATACTACAAGGGATTTTATTCTGCGAACTATTTACAACTTTAACGAGAATAATATTGCGCCAACTTTAGAACTGGTTCGTGATAAATTGCGAGGTTACAACAACATTGCGTGATATTTTGCTAAAATGTGGCTTTAGATATAAAATATTAAATAATCTAATGGTTATACTGCGGAATCCCTGCGTATCATTGAACTACGAGAGGACTATTTGCGCAAAATAAAGGAGTACTATGAATTCGATAAATTTATAATTGATTTAAATGAAACTTGGTTTGATACTTATGATGTTGTTAAGTATGGTTGGGTAGACAGTACAAATTGTACTTTTGGTACACTGTGTTCGAGAGGAAAACGCGTTATCTTGCCGGAAGTAAAGATGGCTTTGTACCTAATATTTTGCCTTTGTTAGCAAAGAATATCACTCAATAATCAACCTGCAACTTTAAGCACGGTTGTCCTTGATAATATTCGGCAGGTAATAACAAGGTGAATAACGATGTATGGAAAAATTGCGTAGCTCATGTTATAAAAATAAAAAATGGATATTCTGTTTCACCACCTATAGCGCCAGTAGTAATCTAACCTGGAAATGATTCTACTTCTAAAAGTTCTGACGATTCCAGTCAACAAATTGTTTATGATTTTTAAATTAATTATGTTCGTTTAACACGTAACTTGTTATATTACAGAACGTTTACTGTGATTCTGCTGATGCGATCAATTTGTTGTTAAAATATATATGGTAAATTCTAACTACTAACTGTATATTCCAAGTCACATAGTACCCGCCCCTTTCTTGGCAAGGAAAACTGATAGTACCTCCTCGCGGTCCTGGCTGGACAAAGACAATTTTTTTTTAAATTGTTTTCGCCAAAATAAGCATTTCTCTTACCGAAAGACCATTTTAAGAATATTCTCTGCAAGCGAATCACGGGTACAAACCTTTTATCGATATAAACTATAATGAACAAGCTATAATATATACTATTCAATCATATTAAAAATTTACAGTAATTCGCATTTTAATCATTTGGTAGAAGCGACGCCTATGGTCAGGAGTTTAACGCTTTTATATGTCATCAAATTAAGCTTGGAACGGCTATACCATCAGCACTACCTAAGTGCTCAGGGACCAGTGTCTGTTTCTTCGAGTAGATGTCAAGCTCCCTTAGCAGCTTTCAATTTTATCTTTTTAAATTAATTTTTGTGTTTCAGCCTTTTTCTTAAAAATAACTTTGAACAACCCTATATAATAACAAAACAATTTTGTAATGTACAAAATAGAACTTGGTATTATCAGAATTATAAGAGTGATCAAACAGAAAGAAATGGCAACCTGTTTTCATTGCCATTGTCGACGACACAAAACCCGAGAATAGTTCTGTTACAAAACCAACTTGTTACATTAAATTTATTATGTGGTACCATATTATTATCTTAAGCTTCTGTTGCTTCGCTCTTATTGTTATTGCACGTAAGTATAGTTTTGTTTAAAAATAGATTTTCTTACTTGGATGTATTTAGTTTGAGTATACCTTTTATTGCCTCAGGACAAAATATAATGTTGACAATAATAAGGACACTAGAAAACGTCCATAATAATTATCCAAAAGACTTATATAGTTATACAGGGTGCCCAGCTTTCGATGGTTTTACGGGGTATCTTCGTAATTAGTAAAGATAGAAGGATACGGTTTTCGACGCACTTATTTGTGAAGGAAAAGATGCAGTAATCACAATTTTTCTAGTCCTCCTGTTTTTGAAGATTTTACATTTTGTTTTGGGACACCACTCATACTTAGGTTACCCTGTAGCTTATCAAAGAGAAAACAAATATTCTTTTTGTAGTTCCTTACGTAGAATTAAGTGACGTACTCAGATTTTTTCTACGTTCAATAGTTTCTAAGAAAAAAAAACAAACTTGCTTTTCTTTTTTTATTTTTTTTTTATTTTTTTATTTATTAAATTCACTCAATGATTCACTTTGTCAAATATAAAATACAAAATGAACTAATATAATAAACTAGATGTAAAATATAAAACTAAATACACATAACTAAAAAGCACAAGACAATTAGTACATTTAAAGTAAAATTAAAAAGAAAAAATAAAAGTCAATAATTGAAAAAACTCTCCCATATTATAAAAGCAGTTCTGAGTCAGAAACGATTTGAGAGTATTTTTGAATGCATTGCGCCCCTCAATCTGCTTGATGGTAGTAGGCAGCTTATTGAAAATTTTAATACACACATATTTTTTTGACTTCTCATACATGGCGGTGCTGTGCTTTGGGATGTTTAGGTCGTTGGAGTTTCTTGTTGGGTAACTATGATTTTCCCCACACTTCTGGAACTGGCTCTTATGGTCGTAAACATATATAGCACACTTCAGTATATAGATGGATGTAAGTGTTAATATTTTGTTTTTTTTTAAGTTGTCCTGCATGTTTCCTGGTGCTTAAGTACGTAAATAAGCCTAATTATGCGCTTCTGTAGAAGAAACCCCCTACTTATTTGCACAGCTTGGCCCCATAGTATTATATTGTATGCCATGCGAGGGTATGCTAATGAGTAATACCCAGTTAATAGCTTTAAATATGCCACCTCAAATATTTTTTAATAATATAATTTAGTTTATAACAAGCTCTCTCTCAGAAATATATAACACAGCCCAAGAAAAAAAATTTTTGTCTTGGTGCTGAAGAAAAAACAACTGATTTTAGTTATTTTGAATGCGGTGATTCCAAAAACATTTAGCTTTTCTTCGTATCAGCTCTAGTTTTTGAGATAGAGCCTACTCATAATAAATTGTAATATTAATATATTTGACAATTATAATGGTCATACATTTCATCAAAAACTTCACTAATTCCAAGACTTTCTTTTAATTATACCTATTTATTCATAAATCACTGGAAATACCTAATCTTATATTGGCAAAAGGCCATATAATTATTACAGATAAGAAATAATTTTCCCTGGATTTTTTTTGCGCTTGCAGATTTCTTATTTTCGTATTTGCAATTAGCACGAAATATACAATAGAAGGCAATAAAAGTGAATGAAATTGTATACTGTAAGTCTCATAAATTAATTCGTTAACTTGGCTACATAATAAGGGGATTATATTATGCGAAATATTGCCGGCATGCTTTTAGTTGAAACTTGAGCTTCATTGCAAGAGTGTTTTTGAAAAATCGTATTTAAACATGGCTTCTACAAGTAGGCGTAGTTGCGTAAACCATCCAGACGTTTTTTGCTACATATGTGGCGAGTACATTTTAAAAGAAAGTAGAAGAGTGATTTGTGACTTTGTTTAAAATGCCTATTTGGCCTATTTTGGTGTTCACTTAGAAGACCAAAATAAACCCTGGGCTCCGCATGTTGTATGCAAAACCTGTCGAACACCTGCGACAATGGACAAAAGGACAAAGAAAGTGTTTAAAGTTTGGTGTTCTCATGGTATGGAGGGATCAAAAAAGCCACTTTGACGATTGTTATTTTTGTCTTGTGAAGATAAAGGGCATTAATCGTAACAATCGGCAATAATATTCAGCATTCTGAAGAAATACCAATTTCAACATATAGCAGCCTGCCTACGTTACCAAAGAATACAGTCGGAACGTCATCTGACGAGCTGCAGAGTGTCCAATTTGAAAAAGAGGACGGCGATTTTAAAAGAGATTTAACAACAAGTCCCGAACGCTTTACTCAGGAGGAGCTAAGTGACCTTGTCAAATATTTAAACCTCCCAAAAGAGTCTGCCGAGCTACTTACCTTTAGACTAAATGAAAAGAATCTTCTTTGTCCAGGTACCAAAATTACGTACTACCGTAACAGAGAAAAGGAGCTTTTGCCATTTTTCTATCAGGTATGGTTTTTTGTAATGATATTAAAGGTCTGTTAGAGAAAATGGGTATAACAGAGTACACAGCAGACCATTGGCGTCTCTTTATCGACAGTTCCAAACGAAGTTTAAAGTGTGCCCTTCTACATAAAGGTAACATATATGGAAGTATTCCAATTGGGCATTCTACAAAATTAAAAGGAGAATATCGTCGTTTAAGAAACAATACCGCCTAAGTAAAATTTTTGTTAAAATTGATATTTTGCACTAAATGTCCTAATAGCGCTCATATGCATAGTCTAACTCCGCCCAACTGTAATTTAAACCAATGGATTTGCCTCCCCACCCATTTTAAAAAGACCGCCTATTGAAAATCGTTTGACAATACCGCCGATCTCTCCGTCAAAACGTTGTATTTTGAGGTTATACGAAGCACCGGTCGTTTGCGAGGGATTTTTTTAAATAAATCAGGTAAGTACTACTTTTTAATGTGGTTTTTATTGTACTGCATATGTATACCAATTAAAGTAAAGTATAAATTATACTTGGAATTATTAACTTGTTCCATTAAAATTAAATTAAAGGCGGTTATGGAGTTAGGTGGTATTAAATGAAATACATTTATATTTCTTTAAAGTAAACATGCGACATATTATGCGGAATTTATTTTCATGGATTATTATTTTTTTTATCTTAAAATGTGTTTTGTCCAATAGGTATTATGGACTGGGAAGACAGTCAGTCATCCACCGAGGAAACGACAGAACAGAATATCAACCTTTTTAGTGACTCGGAACTTTTCGCCGCACTTGACGAATACAAAACAAATTCAAGAACTATAAAAGTAGACCAACATGTCACACCGTCCCCTAGCGGTCTGATTTCGGTAGAAGCAGGTCCTAAAGCGGCACATTTTTCGCTGGAAAAGGGAATGCTTATTTTACCAGATGAAAATACTAAAACTCAAGATGATTGTCAGAGACTAAAAGACGCTCAAAATTCAAGCTTCCCTTCGACAATGGTGAAGACTCAAGATATCTCTTCGGCTTCCAACGTGATTTCGTTAGAGAAAGTGCCTTTCTTAGTTTTACCACTTAAAGAGCAGTTACCAGAGAAAATTCAAAGTCCGATATTAGGTATGGCAGTGTCTGAATCGCAAAGCCCAATTAACATCGAACTTGAAGCAAGTACTGCTGAGGATAGTGCTTATGAACCTGGATCAGATAGCGCAACAGATGATGAAATAAATTTAGCTGAAGCAGAATCGGACAGTGTGTCTCTGGATAAAGCCCCAAACATTCCATTTGATGGTGATGCACATAAAGAAAAAAAGCGGAAAAAGCAAAATCAGGGTAAATGGAAAACTACTAAAAATAAAAAACTAAGAATGGAAGGAGAAGCTTAGGCTACCGTAGAACTCAACAAGGACAGATTTTTCATGATGTTGAGAAAACTGAACGCCAAATGGGGCCACCCTGTTGTTCTGAAATGTGCCAAAAATCGAAGGTCAGATCATGCAATGAATTGCTAGAAGAAAAGAGGAAAGAACTTTTTAATGCTTTCTGGAAAACTATGACCTGGGACCAGAGGAGAACGTTTATACTAAATACTGTAGAAAAGCAACCTGTTAAACGTCGCAGAAATCAAAGTGAGAATTCTAGGCGCCAAGCAACCCTTCATTATTTCTTAAATATAAATAACACAAGAAAACAGGTTTGCTGTAATATGTCTCTCAATACGTTTGGTATTAAAAAATGGACTGTACGTTATTGGATAGATAATAATCATAAGGAGGGAACTATTGCTCCAAGTTCTTTAATAACTCATTCACGGACTGCTGATGTAGCGTCACGTAGACGAGAAGTTGACAAGGAATTTCTTAAAACGTTTTTCGATTCTTTACCTAAAATGCCTTCATTATTATAGGCAATCTACCACTCGAAAATATCTAGACCCTATAGTTACGTCAATTTCTCAGCTTTATAACCTATATCTCGAAAAATGCCAACAGGAAAATATCGGAAAGGTGAGCAGATTTACTTTCGATTCAATTTTTCAAGAACAGAGTCTATCAGTTTTTTCTCCGAGAAAAGATCAGTGTGATTTGTGCTGTGCGCACCAAACAGGAAATCTTGCTGAAGAAGAATACGTTAAACATATAGAAGGAAAGGACAGGGCTAGGAGTGAAAAAAGCCAGGACAAGGAAAAGGCAGAAAATAATTTAGCACACGTTTTCACCCAAGATCTTTAGGATGTTAAGCTAGCCCCTCTTACTAAAGCTAGCGCGTTTTATTATAAGAAGAAACTTACCATATGCAATTTTACCATGTATAATCTTCAAACACATGAAGTTGCTTGTTACTGGTTTGATGAAACCGCCACGGATCTTGTAGCATCTTCATTTGCATCATGCATTGTTCACACATTATCCAGCATTTTACAAAAAAATCCTTTACCGTTTATCCTTTGGTCAGACGGGTGTAATTATCAAAATCGAAATGCCGTCTTATCTAATGCATTGTTACATTTAAGCAAAGAGTTTAATGTTGATATAGAGCAGAAATTTCTGACCAAAGGACATACCCAAATGGAGTGCGATTCTGTGCACAGTGCTATCGAAACAAAATTGAAAAACAAGGACATATATCTACCTGGACAATACTGTACTACTACAAGAGAAGCTAGACGAAAGCCATTTTCTAGATTATACTTTTTTTAAAGACTATTCTGGAAAAGACTTTTTGATATATGACTCAATCAGACCAGGAAGAACGACTGGCGATCCAACAGTTGTAGATATCAAGGCGATTAAGTATAGTAATGGTGAGACTATTATCAAAACCAATTTTGATCACCAGTATTCAACATTACCCAGAAGACCGAAAAAAACTGCTGATAGTTTCTCTTTACTTGCAAGTGCCCACCGTTAAGCAAAGAAAGACGAAAGATTTCATATTCTAAATGGAAAGACCTCCAGGAACTGAAGACAGTCTTAACTCAAGATTGTCACTCATTTTATAACGAGATTCCCCACGATGGACCAAACTAACAAGCCTTTATTATTACACTTTACTAGAGGCATATATCGAATTTTTCTTTGTTATTTTTTGATTAGCTACTTAATAAAGGATTTGTTTTGGAATTAATTCGAACTAACCCTGTTTTGTTTCGCCCCTTTCATATAGACATAATACCGCCTAAATCACAGTTGTATAAATTGTTGGTCAACCAATACCGCCTAAGTAACAAAAAACTTTTTTAACTCCACTTTTAAAAAAAAAATGTATTTCAATAATAAATTGTTCATTATTTTGATGTTGAGATCTTAAAATTAACGCAAGTTTCCATTAATTCTAGTTACCAGGCAGTTTTTATCGCCTCCTGAAAAGTTTGTCTTTTTGTACTTGGGCGGTATTGTTTCTTAAACGACGATATGAAACAGTATCGTTAGTGCTTAAAAAAAATTAAATATGACGAACATCGGTGGGTAATCTGTGTTGACTTAAAAATGGTGAATTTTCTTCTGGGACAGCAAGGTCGTTATACAAAATATCCTTGTTTCCTGTGTCTTTAGGGCGGCAGGGCTAAGGATCAACACTGGATTAGAAAAGAGTGGTCTTGTAGAGATGCTTCGGTACAAGGAGAAGCTAACGTAATTAATGAAGCGTTGGTTGAACGGGAAAAAAACATATTTCCGCCCTTGCATATTAAACTAGGACTAATGAAACAATTTGTAAAGGTCTTAGACCAGACTTCTGCTTGTTTTTAATACTTGTCCAGTAAATTTTCAGCACTCAGCAAGGAGAAATTTAAAGGCGGAATATTTGATGGACCTCAGATCAGAGAGCTGATAAAAGATTCACACTTTACAGAATCGATGACCGCAAGTAAATTTAATACATGATGCTCTTTTGCTAAAGTTGTGCAAAATTCTCTCGGAAACAAGAAATCAGAAAATTACCGAGATATAGTGGAAGATATGCTCAACAACTTTAACCAACACGGGTGTAATATGAGCATTAAGATTCATTATCTCCACAGCCACTTGGAACGATTCCCAGAAAATCTTGGCGACCTTAGTGAAGAACAGGGGGAACGATTCCACCAGGATATAAAAACTATGGAAAAGAGATATCGGGGTAGATGGGGCATTCACATGATGGCCGATTACTGCTAGAGTCTTCAAGGAGACTGTCCTTTTCAATCTCATGCGAGAAAATCTTATAAAAGGAAGTTTTTGGGTGATGCAGATTAGCTCATTTTTATTTATTAGTTTAGGTCAATTTAAATAAATAACTTAAGTTAATATTGTTAATGTTATTGACAGATGATTTTTTTATTTTTTGTGGTGTACAATAAACAATTTTCTTCCATTCCTGAGTTGTTTTTTTGGTGTAATACATATATAATTATAAATTGGAAGGGTAGTCTTTTTGACTGACCAGTTGGAAAACAAAGTTTTTTAAAGTATTGGGGTATCAGTCATTGGAGGGCCATATAAGTAAAACCTCTTTTTTACTACGCCGAGCTTTCGAAAATCTTTATTTTCTTTTTCAAGGCTACAAAACAGAGAAGCAATAATTATTATAACATGAAAAGTGACAATTTTTTTATAAATAAATCTATTACCTTGGGTGCAAATTGGGTATTAATTGCAAAGTTAGGCATTATTACAACAGGAAAATATAGAAAAGCGTCGGAAAATCACTTAGAAACAGTCAATCATAGTTTTACATCACTGTACATGTGTTTGACTGATTGTTCGAGAATTTTTACTTTTTTTGTACAATTTTTTAAAATAATTCGGTTACTCCTGACATACGTTGCTAAAGGCAGGTAACCCAAGAACCCAGGAAAGAAAACATCTGTCACATGCTCCCCCACAAATGGTTACTCGGATCACCGTCCAACAGGTGGCGACTGCAGAAAATCCCGATATCTGTTGTTAAAGGTAGGTAACACCAAAGAACCACGGAAGGGAAACACCTGTCACCTGCGTCCCCAATATGGTCACTTGGATCACCGTTCAATAGGTGGCGACTCTAGAAAATCGAGGTGAAGGTTTGATAAACGCCCGCGAGAGGTCACTGTCACTGACCCCCGAAACGAGTTTCATATTTACAGATATCGTGCATTGTAGGAAACGAAACTCACCTTGCCAGTTAGTAGGTCACGCTTGCCACAACCCACAACTCTGTTGTTAGATGGCTGTGTCGAGATTTTCTGCGTTTTGATAGTGAAAACATCTATTATTACATTATTATTCCAAAACTAGGTTACATTAAGAGAGCTATTCGGTGAAAAGGAGTCACTAGAGTAAAGGTAGGTAACACCAAAGAACCACCGAAAGGAAACATCTGCCACATGCGTCCCCAATATGGCTCTCTGGATCACCGTCCAATAGGTGGCGAGTCTAGAAAATCGAGGTGAAAGTTTGATGAATGCTCGCGAGAGGTCACTGTCACTGACCCCCGAAACGAGTTTCATATTTACAGATATCGCGCATTGTAGAAAACGAAATCCACCCTGCCACCTAGTAGATCAAGCTTGCCACACAACACCACTCTGTTATTACAATGTACCTACATTGATTGTAAATCACCACCTGACAATTACTAAATGCTATATAAATATATTACAATTACTTTTAAAAAAATGTTTCAAAGAAAATCGATAAGGGAGATCAGTTTCACCCCCACAGTGACATGGGTGTGAAATGGATCTCTACACTTCCATCTAATAACAGAGTGGTGTTGTGTGGCAAGCGTGATCTACTAGGTGGCAGGGTGGATTTCGTTTTCTACAATGCGCGATATCTGTAAATATGAAACTCGTTTCGGTGGTCAGTGACAGTGACCTCTCGCGGGCATTCATCAAACTTTCACCTCGATTTTCTAGAGTCGCCACCTATTGAACGGTGATCCAAGTGACCATATTGGGGACGCAGGTGACAGGTGTTTCCCTTCCGTGGTTCTTTGGTGTTACCTACCTTTAACAACAGATATCGGGATTTTCTGCAGTCGCCACCTGTTGGACGGTGATCCGAGTAACCATTTGTGGGGGAGCATGTGACAGATGTTTTCTTTCCTGGGTTCTTGGGTTACCTGCCTTTAGCAACGTATGTCAGGAGTAACCAAATTATTTCAAAAAATTGTACAAAAAAAGTAAAAATTCTCGAACAATCAGTCAAACACATGTACAGTGATGTAAAACTATGATTGACTGTTTCTAAGTGATTTTCCGATGCTTTTCTATATTTTCCTGTTGTAATAATGCCTAACTTTGCAATTAATACCCAATTTGCACCCAAGGTAATAGATTTATTTATAAAAAAATTGTCACTTTTCATGTTATAATAATTATTGCTTCTCTGTTTTGTAGCCTTGAAAAAGAAAATAAAGATTTTCGAAAGCTCGGCGTAGTAAAAAAGAGGTTTTACTTATATGGCCCTCCAATGACTGATACCCCAATACTTTAAAAAACCTAATATAATTATATATATATATATATATATTATATAATACAGTAATACATATTACAATTAAGCGATATAAAATACCCTTAATCTCGAAAATATAGCTTATGGTCCCAGTTTTTGAAAACGATCGGATGGAGCAAATTTGAGGTTACTTTTAGGTTTAGCAGATCCAAATTACATAGAAACAGTAAAAAAATTGCCGGCACCAAATTATGTGTTAATTACGAAATTTACGTTTTATTAAAAAATATATATTTTTGCTATTAGGCCATGGCCCTGTCATATTAAAAACTTCTTTAGTTTCTGTCAGTGTATGAGAGTTAATAAGAGAAACAATTTTAAGCCTAGAAGATTCATGTGTATTCATTAAGAACTGTCACCAAGTTTCAACGTCATATTAGTTTGCGTCTTCTTGTTACTTAGGAGGTTTTAAAAATATTTCATTACCCTGTAAAAACAATTTTTTATCATGTTGCCCCAGGAACATGCAACAAAGTGATTTTTATGTTTTTTTTTTCTCAAAACGGAGCAAGAATATGAAAAAAATGCTAAAAATAAAAACGTTGTAGTTTTAGTTGCCTAATGCGAGAATAACACAATAATTTCAAAGAAATCTTAGTTAACGTGCCTTCCAGGACGCCACTGGACCTAAAAATTTTAATCTAGTTAGGGCTAAATTTGCCCCTTAGGATTCTAAATAACACTGCCAAATTTCAACAAAATCGGCTAAAGGATTATTAAGATATTTACGAAAAAACTATTTTTTATTAACGGTTTGATACCGTACATCTTGGAAACGAAGCATTACAGGACCTTTGTTTATATTATAAACTTTCGTCTTAGAATCACTCAATAAATCATTCCTTGAAGTTTGGCCACGTACTTAAATAACACCCTGTATGTAATATTTTAGTGTTACAAGTAAGTAGAACAATTGATATATTATACCTCAGTTGAGAATGCAGTTATACAGGGTGTTAATTAATGTCATGCAGATATTTCACGGGGTGATAGTACTTATCAAAATAAGGAAAAAATGCAAATAAATGCATGGCCTAACACGGGTTATTTTCGTTATACAGGATTGCAAAGTTTCAATTTCTTTTCTCGTATTTTACGTTTTCTCTCTTATATTCTGTGATAATTGTTTCAAATTTGGAACGTCAACCATTTTACAGAATCTCTACAATAAAGTATCAAAATTGTCGGTCGCAGTATACAGGGTGTTACATTTTCTTGAATCGGCTACAATTTTATCTTTCAGAAATTTTTTTGGAGCTCCCTGTATGAATTGCGGTATGAAATTTGAACTCTCAGTTCCTTTGTTTGGCGTTCTGATCTCTTGCGCTATTCTCGTATCTGTGACCGTTTTCGATTTATTTGCAAAAATAGCCATCGATGGAAATTAAGTGTAGGCGAAATAGCGCAATAATAAATATGAGAAAAAAAATAGTAGGCTGGGATAGGCAATTGTTAATTCTGTTTATTGTCCTTCTGATATTTTGTAA
This sequence comes from Polydrusus tereticollis, assembly GCA_963920685.1. Taxonomy (NCBI): domain Eukaryota; kingdom Metazoa; phylum Arthropoda; class Insecta; order Coleoptera; family Curculionidae; genus Polydrusus; species Polydrusus tereticollis. The sequence goes on along the minus strand of OY987329.1, from coordinate 25,033,626 downwards.
CAAATATTTTTTTTGTTTGACGTTTCCGGAGTTGTTTTGAACTGGTTAATGATGGTTGAATTCACAAATCAGGAATTTGCAGAGATGCATTTAGTCTATGGACTTGCCGATGGCAATTGTTATGAAGCAAGACGACGGTATGCACAAAAGTATCCAAATCGAATACTGCCTGACCCACGGACATTCGCAAATCTACATAATCGACTATGTGAAAATGGATCGTTCAAGAAATCCAACTTGATGTATTCTTACCACATCCAAAGGGTTCAAGCTCTTCTCCCACGTGACTTTCCACTACGTTTTAATTTTTGCCAATGGTTCCTACAAATACTAGTTCTAAATCCGTTATTTGAAAACACGATTTTATTTAGCGATGAAGCAAATTTCTCAAGGAATGCCATAAACAATTTTCACAACAACGATTTTTGGGCAGAAGAGAATCCGCATTCGATACGCGAAAATAATTTCCAAGAACAGTTTTCAGTAAATGTGTGGGCCGGCATTATTGGAGATTATTTGGTAGGTCCATTTTTACTACCAGAAAGGCTAAACAGACAATATTATCGTCAATTTCTTGAAGAGGAACTCCCAGGGCTGCTAGAAGAGGTACCAATTCTTGTCAGAAACCAAATGAGGTTCATGCACGATGGTGCACCACCGCACTTCAGCATAGAGGTAAGAAACTTTCTCAATCAAATTTTTAACAACCGTTGGATAGGTCGAGGGGCACCTCAGCCATGGCCCCCTAGATCCCCAGACCTGAACAGCCTGGATTTCTTTTCTGGGGACACCTGAAAGCATTAGTGTATCAGACCCCAGTCCAGACAGAAGAGGATTTAAGACACCGAATAATAGCTTCATGCGACATCATTCGCAATATTCCTGGAATATTTGGCAGAGTCCATGAGGCGAAGACTTGATTCGTGCATTTTAGCACGAGGCGGACATTTTTAACAGTTTTTATAATTTTGTTTTATTTTTATTTGATTAACTAATCAATTGTTTTGTTTTAATTTATTTTTAATTTGTAATATTTTTATCTGATTGTTGATAACCCTGTTGGTTGATCTAAAATAAAAATGAAAATAATTACTTAGAATACATACAAATAAAAACAGCTTTTTACTCTGCTTTATTTCGCCTACACTTAATTTCCATCGATGGCTATTTTTGCAAATAAACCGAAAACGGTCACAGATACGAGAATAGTGCAAGAGACCAGAACGCTAAACAAAGGAACAGAGAGTTCAAATTTCATACCGGAATTCATACCAGGGAGCTCCAAAAAAAAGTTCTGAAAGATGAAATTGTAGCTGATTCAAGAAAATGTAACACCCTGTATATTGCGACGGACAATTTTGATACTTTATTGTAAAGATTCTAAAAAATGGTTGATGTTCCAAATTTGAAACAATTATCACAGAATATAAGAGAGAAAACGCAAAATACGAGAAAAAAAATTGAAACTTTGCCACCCTGTAAAACGAAAATAACGCGTTTTTGACCATGCATATATTTGCATTTTTTTATTATTTTGGCGAGTACTATCACCCCCTGAGATATCTGCATGACATTAAGCAACACCCTGTATACCTCCCACTATTTCCTTCGGCACTTATTTAACGGGGTTTAAAAGCGCTCGCTGTATAAAAGCCCACTTCTTAATCTAGGTATATAATGTACAATCAATTTATTGTTATCGTGACTCTCACACCGTTACTACAAACAATACAATATAATTTTATTGTAGAGCAGCTGTCAGACCAGATATGCACCACACCGAAGGGAACCAAAGGAATCTGTATCAAAAGAGAACTGTGTCCCTCCATTACGAGACTGGACCAAGAGAACCAGACGATGGAAGTTCAAGAATTCATAAATAAATCTATTTGTGTATATGACGACAACGTTTTTGGGTATTTCTGTTGTGAATTTAAAAGAAATAACATTACAGAAGATGATTTCCCCACCGCAGTTATTAAAGCGGCACACGAGGGATTTCTAAATTTAAAGCAAAGTGAAGGTATGGAGTCATCTTTTTTATCTTTGAATGGAATTTCCGGTCTGTAACATCAATTAATATAGTAATTTGCTTATTAATTGTTATGAGTATGCTAATTTAAAATTGTACTTGCTTGCATCTGAGGTAAAGGACAGTAACTCCAAGAAGCACACCAATAGGTATAGTATATCTTAAATAAATATTTAAGGAGATAAACTAATTGTTCAAGTTGATCATGGCTGTTTGCAGGGACGCCCCAAGTATTTTCGGCGCCGTAGTGCGAAATAATGATAGGCGTTTTGAACCAATATTATAATATTGAGCTAAAATTACCGCCCTTCTTTCATAGTTGATCGTTGAAATTTTTAAAGAAAACTCTATACCTTTTAGTACTAATGTCTATATTTATTTGTGACAAACAGAAAGTACACAAAAAATATTAACAGAGTACGAAACAACAGTAACAAAACAAAAACAGTATCAAATTGGACTTTTCTAGCTTTACTTTTTGCAAATTCATTAACACGATTTCCATTTCAAGTTGCCTTAAAAAGTCAGACTCTATAAAAATGATAGCAAGATTTTCTAACCGCTCTTGGCCCATTCTAGATCGTAAATAATTTTTAGTCAACTTTAATTTAGAAAATGACCTCTCGGCTGTAGCTACTAGCTACAGAAACTGGAATAGTTAATAACATGCGCAATGCAATCGTAATGTTTGGAAATGAGTGCGTTAGGCTATTTATCGCAATATAATTAAGTATTTCTACTACAGACATCGCGTTTTTGGCGCCATTTTGCAGAAAATGTAAAAGTTCTGTTCCGCCTACATCTTTTTCGTTTCGACTTTGTCAGTTAAGGTTTCAAAAATTAAATTGATCTTGGTCAGACTATTTGCCGAAATCCTTAACATTCCACAAAAAATTAAAAACATCAGAATGACACGATAATAATAATTTAAATATTTCATGTACGAATGAAAGAGTAATGTCTAGCATTCCTAAAAAGCAATTTACTTTGAATTTCATTTCTTGATTTTCAATCGGCTGGTCGTCACCTTCGTAAGAAAATTGTTTTTTAATCTTTCGAAGAATACAGCAACCCATGGCTCTGAACCTTTTCACCATTTAACAAAATTCGAGTAAAATATATATCGGAAAACTTACGTCCATTTTTGTCTTTAGCATACACAGTTCTATTTTGATAATACATTGGACCTTTTTCGACAAGTTTTGGATTGGAGACAATACACTCGGCCAAAGACCTCGATCATTAAAAAGTGGCGCTTCTTCGGATAATTCGTCTTGCACACTCGAACATGATGGTACCGACACTGAGTGAAACGTATCAGGATCTAATTCTTTTGAATCTTCATCCTCATTAGCTTGCTTTTCTAATTCTGATGGCAAGTTTGATTTTGTTGTACGTAGAAAATCACTGTTATCAGAAGTAGTGTCTTGTGTGGTCTTTCGAAAAAAGTTACTAATTTTGAAATTGATTTTCTCCAAGTCTTCCTCCAGTTTTCGCTTGTTAAGTAAGTTTTGGTAACCAGACAATTTCTTTGTTAATTCTCTGGCCATCTAAATAAAATAAATAATAGTAAATTATTAACCAAGGTTTAGACAGCCATCATTATTGCCCGAGCGGCGAGTTTAAGCGAGCGAAGCGACGAGGGATTTAAGACGCGAGGGCTATAATAAGCTGTCTAAACCGTGGTTAATATATTATTTTTTCCACTACTACAAACTTTTATATGACATTTATCTTTATAGTATTAATAATTATAAAAAATTATAGGTAGGTATAAGTATATTTTTTAATCAAGTTACCTGCGCTTTGGAATTGGCAAAATATTTTGTTGTTTTGTCAGGTGGCTTTGTCAATGTCAATTTGTGTTCATTTGTGTCATCAGATTTCACGAATTTTGCGTTTTTTTTAAAAATGAGCGAAGAAAATGTTAGTGATAATAAAATGTGTTGATAATTATCTGGTTGCCTAACCACAATGAATTGATGTTGTCAAGAATTAAAAAATCAAGTTACCTGCGTTCAAACAAAATTCGGTTAAGGTCAAAGATCGGTCAATAATGGATTTCAATGGCTTATTATTGACCATGGTCAATAATGACTTATAAGGTAGAGAAAAATGATTTCTAGCGTTAATAATCGGTCAATAATGGCGATGTTATAGGTTAGTAGTGGAAAAAAATATTAAACACTAAGCCTTATTTATTTCATAAACAAAAGTTATTAAAAAGAAAAACAATTATTTGCATCCCTGTTAATTAATTTACTTAATCACTTACTTACCTTATTTGTAATTATTTTTTAAAATTGAGGTAGATACGTAATAGCAAATAAGGCACTCTATACGTCTTATGCGCTTATCAAGAGAAGAATAAAAAATTAACCTGCTACATCCATTACGAACACGCAAAATTTTGCAAGTTTAAACCAACTCGCCGAACGCACGCCGATTTTCGCGTCCCCACAGGAAGAGGAATAGTAAAATTTCACCACTGGTACTGGTCGGCGACCGGCGGTCGGTGTTGGTGGATAGTGCATTATCACCATCGGTATTCATAGATATTTTTTTTTAGTTTTATGTTAATTTGTGTTGAAGGCCTGGCGCCTTTAAGGCCTTGACGTCGTCGTGCGCGACCTTGTCCATATGGACGGCGCGTCCTTGGTTGTTTGTACGTAATTGGTATAAACTATTAATAAAAGAAGGACAACAATTTATGATCAATTCAGTTAATTCAATTTAAAAGATTTTTAATCATTATAGTTAGATTATGTCTTATAACATCATGCCTTATACACGATCAACAATAACAAGTACTAGATATAATAGGTATTTTGATAGATATCCAACGGGGGTTAATGGTAACCCTTATTGCGTCAGTAACAATAATAATGATCCTCCATCCATTATTTTCGTTTTTTCTAAATAACTTTTGAAATAATGTCAATAATATTTGAACTAAAATTGGTGTCTAGGGTTTCTATGAATGGCAAATGGTGTTTGTATTACATTTTAAGGCAAAAAAATATTTATTTTTATCATTTTTACTTGAAAAGGGCATACTTGGTAGAAGTTGCTATAACCAACCGTTTTCGAGAAAAAGAATATTAAAAAAATAAGTCACATTTATTTGCATCTCGCGCTATGCCCATATCAGGGTTTGATAAAATTGCATTCATCTCCTAAACAAAGCTAAAATCAAAATATTATGAAAAGGTACTTTGGATTAGCCATTACTACCACTACCTACATAACAGTGTTCTTAAAAAAGAAAAGAAAAAAAAATCAGTTTTCAGCTCTGTAAATAACCCGTGTCAAAATTTTGGCCCCGCGAGTGTGGTGGCAAGTACGTTTCTGACTTGCGTGACGATATAAAACATTTACGGTAATATGAGTTTATGACTTTTTGATGGAAAACCTTAACATAGTCAATAATTTTTGATTAAATATACTTTTTTTTTGTCACCTCTTAGTTATGTTTTTGAATGTTTGTTTAAGTTGAGCCTGTGTATTTACGTTGCTAAATAATGCGAATCACATTTGATTGTTAATGAGATGTTTTAATTTGTTTATTTTTTTTTATTTTGTCACTTCAATGCACTAAAGCCCTTACTTCCGCCCATATATGTATTAGTACTATATGGCGCCTTGCCCATTTAACCAATGTAAACGTAGTGAAGCCGAGGTTCCTTGTTCAGTCAGGGTCATTTCGCGCAGTGCGCATGTGCGAGAATAGACGTTTGTTTTAACGGAAAAAAAATGAGGTTATCACATTTGACTTTGACAACTGGACCTAAATTTGTAAACAAACATTAAAGTTCTTGATTCGTTTAAGATTTTGTATATTATTTTGATTGAGAAAAGAAAAAGAACGCAGGTAAACATATTAATAAAACTTTTATTAGATATTTTACAATTATTCTTAGAGTTTAACAGGTAAAATAATAGGTTTTGTAGGATTCTTTGAAGTACATGCAATTTTCGGTAAAAATCGGTAGGTACCTAAGTATATCAACAGCAGCAAAGGAAAATAAACTTTAGGAAATGGACTACCTAGTTATTGTTCCCTCACGAAATTAACGTAGGTAAGTTAAAAGGAAGAAACATGCGGTCTAGGTACATACCTGTAGAACGATAAATCTTTGTTTAAGTTTTTACGCCTATTTAAAATAATGTAAAATATTCTGTTTTGCCTCGGCATCGTCACAAAATTATCACACTTCACCCACACAATCAAAATTTGCGGAAAAGTAAAGATCAGTACACAAAAGCTGTTAATAATATGTACAAAATCAACTCGATGAAGCGAACTGTCAAACAAATTAACATTTGCTAAAGATTTCGAGGTTATGTCGAATAAAAATGAGACGTTGTTACGTTGTCACCTTCCAGTTATATAAAATTGTTATTTAACGCGTTTTAGTTTAGAAATGGAAACAAATGGGGCAAGGGCCTAGCGACACCTAAAGCACCGGACTGAAAAGACAAACGCATTTATCATTAGGGGCTTAGACAATGAACCGACACCTGAAGAAATATTAGACGAACTGAAAGAAGTACACAAACTACCCTGTAAGCAAGTTTTTCGCCTTAGAACACAATTTAAACCATTATACATGGCTGTTTTCACAGGAGACCTGACTCTGACAAAACTTCAAACAAAAATAACATACCTACAACATGTATCTATAACTTGGGAAAGACGTAAAACACTAAATACTATTATGCAGTGTAAAAGGTGCCAAATTTGGGGTCACGCAACTACCTACTGCCATCGTCAGTTTAGATGCCTGAAATGCGCCGGATTTCACCCAACACGAGAGTGCACCGAAGCTTTTACACCAAAATGCGCCAACTGCGATGGCCCCCATATGGCGAACGACGAACACTGTCCTGTGTACATCTTCAAAATTAAGAAGATGGCACAGAACAGTCGACAGGACCTCCCTGAATATGTTGATGCCCCACCACCAACTTTTAACGCATGGTCAAGAGAGAACAACACCAGGGCAAGTGGTGTCAACTTATCGGCCAGGGCAAGTGGCCCAGCTTTACAATCATCCAACTTTCCACCCTTGAGAACGAGACAACTATCCCAACAGCCACAACAACAACACCAACCACAACAACAGCAACAGCCACCAACAACAGCGCACAGGCAACAGCCTAGTGTAACACCTGCAGCAAGTGCGTCCGGCAATAACCAGGTAGGTGACCTCCTGGGTGTATTTAATGACTTGAAACAGTTCAATATAACAGGAATTATAATGATGCTCAAGGACTTTGTCCAGGTGTTGAAAAACTCTAATAATATGCAAGAAAGACTAGTCAATATTCTTGAATTTACTCAAAACATAGATAAATATGAATATTAAATGGCGGGCCTTAAAAATAAAAATAATTTAAATTTAAATAATAATAAAATAAATGTTAATAATAAAAATAATAACAGCACTGGGGCAAGGTCCTTGGGCTTGAAAATCATGAATTGGAATGCTAATGGCTTAAAAAATAAGACAGGGGAGTTTATTCATTTTCTATCTAAATACGGCGTAGACGTGGCTTGCGTCACCGAAACAAAGCTGACAGAGAATGATAGATTTAAAATTAAAAATTACGCGATATATCGTGCCGATCGCAATGTGCGCGGAGGGGGCGTGGCTTTGCTAGTCAAATGTTCCCTCCCACACACTCAAATTCAAAATAACCTTAGCCAAATTGAGCATGTAAGTATTAAATTACGTAATGGTACCGTAATTACAACTGCATACGCACCACCGCGTATGCAGTTGACGGACGCAGACCTCGACCCATTCTTTGTCAGCTTTGAGAAGGTTCTCATGGCTGGTGACTTAAATGCTCGGCATGATATGTGGGGCAATCATCAAAACAACCACTATGGTAATCTCCTATTTGATTATGTCACAGATAATAACTTACAACTGGTCGCCTCGGAGAGGCCAAGTCACTACCCGCCAAACGGGATGACACCCACTTTTATTGATCTTTTTATAAATAAAAACATACTTGGCCTCTCCGAGGCGACCATTTTTGATGAACTCAGCTCTGACCATTTGCCGCTGATCATACAGTGGCACGTACAAATGTCTTACGAGGCACCAAACTCAACTTACTTACTTAAGAACATTAACTGGAGGCAATACAGACAAATACTTAACGAACAAACTACAATCAATAACAATATAAATTCAACAATCGAACTAGAAGACGAAGTAGACAAACTTACAAGAAATATACAATACGCAAGAGACCAGGTTGCAACCGTTGTCAAAATTAGGCATAAAGAGGATAAGCTACCTCAAGACATATTAAATCTAATAAGCTTTAAAAACAGAGTCAGAAAACAATGGCAACGGTTGCAACGACCAGTAGACCGACAAAGAATGAACGAATTACAACGTACAATACGTGACAAGATAAACAAACACAAAAACGACATGTGGACAAACACGCTAAACGGACTAACAACACAAGATTCCTCTTTATGGCGCTTAACAAAGCGCCTAAAGAGGAAATTTAAGAAAATTCCAACTTTACAAAACAATAACGTACAAACCGACGAGGAGAAAGCAGACTGCTTAGCCGCATCGCTGGCTGCAGTCTGTATTTCTCCTGACAACACTACAGACGAACAAAATTACATAACCAACAGAACAATCAATTTAACAAGACAAACATACCCCATACCACCGATGGTAATGACCAAACTATTAATTCGACCCGGAACCTTGCATGGGGCGATAAAAACACTACCCTTATGCAAGGCACCCGGACCAGACAACATACATAATATCCTCCTACGAAACATCCCTCGTAAGACATTTGTACAACTTTTATATATTATAAATCATATCTTCCTACTTCAACATTTTCCAAAGCAATGGAAAGAGGCCACTGTAATACCTATACTTAAACCGAACAAGGACCCGACACAACCAGACAGCTACCGACCGGTAGCGCTGACAAATACTCTTTCTAAACTTACTGAAAAACTAATACTACGTAATATCAACAAACTGAAACTAACAGACAAAGTACCACAAGAACAATTTGGTTTTCGACCTGGCCATGGTACCACCATGCTAGTGGCGAAAGTTGCGCAAGATGCAACGACCAATTTCAATAGAGGTATGAACACTGTTCTCCTGTCGTTAGACATCAAGCGTGCTTTCGACACAGTATGGCACCATGGCCTAATACACAAACTTTACAACGTACATAACTTTCCACTACATTTTTTGACATTAATAAAATCTTACTTAACTAACAGACAATTCTTTGTAAGAGTTGAAAGCGCATTGTCAGCGCCCAGAGTGACTAGTGCGGGGGTGCCGCAAGGCACAGTACTATCTCCGATACTGTATAATCTGTTTACGGCAGATATGCCGCAGTACCCCCTCACCAAACTCGCTCTGTACGCGGACGATGCGCTAATATACGCGCATTCGTTCTATGCGGAGGCAGCAAAACGAAAAATCCAGTCACACGTTGACTTGCTGCTGCCGTATTTTTCCAAATGGAAAATTACGGTAAACTCCGACAAGACCGTTTGCACTATTCTTACAAAGAAGTTTACGAACAACAAAATCTTTGTACCTATTAAAATCAACGATAACTATATACGACCAACGAACAAACTAGTTTACTTAGGACTAACACTTGATCAAAGACTCTCTTTTCAGACGCACTTCTCCAATACCTTAAAAAAGGCTTTTGCAGCAATGCATAGCCTTTATTCCCTTCTTTCCCCCAAATCCCCACTATCACCAACCAACAAAAGACTTATATACATTCAAATTATAAGACCTATACTGACATATGCAGCGCCCATATGGTGTTCTGCATCCAATACTCAGCTCATGCGATTATTGAGATTTGAGAACAAGATTCTGCGATGCGTGACCTCCTCCGGGAGGTACGCGCGCATCGCAGATCTTCACCATATGGCCGCTGTAGACGACATACGCAACCATATAATAGACATCTCGACCAAATTTTACTTACATAACATACATAACTCACCTTTGACAACGAACATAACAGAACAAAGACATGACGACAACATACACATAAAACACAAACCATTATACTCCAGGCTGCCTCTCTGGCATCAACCACTCCCAATTATGCAATAACACATCACCCCCCCCCCCCCAAATAGAACACAGACAGATTATACAATACAATTAAACATATAATAACACACACACGATGAACAGACAAACATTACACTAGAGTTTCAATCTGCTATTAGGCTCCTCCCACTTCTGATGGGAGGAGACTGCTAGTGGACTTGAAACTCAGCACTACTCAAAAAAAAAAAAAAAAAAAAAAAAAAAAAAAAAAAAAAAAATCTCACAACGCGCACACAAACCCTACAAAACGCCCACTATTGCAGTGGGAGTGGCTTGCTAAGGGAGCTAGCTTGGATATAAATACGGACAAAACAAAAATTTAAACAGTGGCCTCTTTCCTTCCATGAAATCAACGTACAGTCAAAATTTTGTTTTACAATTTAAATTTAAATATACACACTCGTTCACCTTTAAGAACGAGACAGGATTGCCCTGCATAAGCTTTAAGTCACCTGTATGGTCGTAAGTCATGCTACGTCGTACCTTCTAATTTTAATGGGGTTTTTTGGCAGCTTTTTCCCCAAATGTCAAACGCATTCTAATTCATGATTTTAGAAACACTGTTAATATTCCTTAACGTCATGCTGCTACAGCAATAATATATATAAATACACCCGGAGAGGCTCCTGCCGGAACGCGAGTTATGTGCTACGAAAATTTAAGTGCATATTACCTCTTAAGGGTCAGGCCAACGACCCGCTGGGGCTGCGCCCTCAGTTCTATAGGCCCTAGGGTAGGTTAACAAACCGGTGCTGTAGTTGCACTACAGCACCGGGGAGAGTAGCTCCAGGGGACTATCCCAAAAACATCAGGCGATATGTGAAAATATTACTTAGTAATAATAAAGAAATTTAAAATTGAATTGAAATTGGTTCCCGTCAGATCACCGAAGTTAAGCGGTGTCGAGCGCGGCTAGTACTTGGATGGGTGACCGCTTGGGAAACACCGCGTGCTGTTGTCTTAGGGAAGAGTGTAAAATGAATCGACATCAAAACCATCCTATTCACGCCGGACAGGCCGGATGAGATCGGATATCTCGTAGGATGAAGGTGCCGTTTCACACTCCCCAGTCGGTAGACCGCACGATTAAAAACCGTACGGTCGATGACCGGTTCTAGATGGCCTCAGATACGCCGACGAACCGTAAAAAAGTAAAATAAAAAAAAAAAAAAAAAAATGGAAACAAATAATTTGAAAGCACTTGGAAGTACAGACTTAATGCTTAATTTACAATTTTTTAGCAATATTTTTGGTAATTTTATCATTGCTCTAATATTCTAAGGCTCACTCTTCTGCCCTGTTCTAAAGAAATAAAAGTACATTTTGCAATGCCCTTACGGCGCATGCGCACAATTCGAAATGACCCTGGATCTTCTATCTCTGTTGTTGCTTCAAGATATTCAAGGTAATAGCCATATAGTACTAATACATATATGCTCCCGCCTCTTTTTATACCCATTTCCTCACAATTTGTCCCAAATGACACACTGGAAACAACATAAGGCGCTTTTATCTGAACAACCATTAATCCACTTATTTTTCTTAAAAATATTTATAAAGTATGCTTTCCAGGAAAAATTCCACGGAAAAATCTGTTAAACGTACGTGGTTTTACGGGGTATCTCCGCCGTTATTAGTAAAGAAAGAAGAATACGGTTTTCCGCAACACTGTGCTACTTTTTTGTGAAACGGAAGATGCCGCAATTAGAATTTTTCTAGGCCTCCTTATTTTTAATGTACGAGATGTTTTTAAAAATTTTACATTTTGGTACACCCCCCATATTTAGATCACCCTGTAGCTTATCAAAGAGATAACAAATATTCTTTTTGTAGTTTTTAGCGTAGAATTAAGTGACGCACTCAGATTTCGTTCAATAGTTTCTAAGAAAAAAATCAGACCTGCTTTTCTTTAAATGTGTTACTCTATATAATTTTTAATAATATAATTTAGTTTATAACAAGCTCTTTCTCAGAAATATATAACACAGCCCAACAAAACACTTAGGTTACCCTGTAGCTTATCAAAGAGAAAACAAATGTTCTTTTTGTAGTTTTTTGCGTAGAGTCCAGTGACGTACTCAGATTTTTTCTACGTTCAATAGCTTCCGAGGAAAAACAAACTTGCTTTTTTGAAATGGGTACATAATGTATTTTTTAATAATATAATTAAGTCTATAACAAGGTTCTCAGATATATATAATCCCTAATTTTTATTTTTAATATTAAGCACGAAATTTACGTTTTATTAAAAAATGTACATTTTTTGTCAGTATGCCATAACGGGTATTTAAAAAAACTATAACTAATATGATAATGACTGCAGAAGAAATATATTTTGGAATCCTTAATCTAATTAGCAGTTATTTTATATTTCAGTAAAAATAATAACAATGCATAAATCGAGTTGTGTTTTGTTACGTAAAATATCAGAAACAAAAGCTGAAAACTGATAGAACCTTCTCATAAATATTGCTCAAATTGTTCTCCATTATGCCTTAGACATGTCTCACATATAGTTTCTATTCGTCTTAATGAATTTAAAATAATAAAAGGCCCAGTTTGTAAGTTCCTAAATGCCTTTCGGTGGCATTTCTTAAATCTTCTATTGTTTGGTATTGAATAGAATGAATTCTATTTTCAAGGTATCCCCACAAGAAGAAATCCAAAACCGACAAGTCGGGTGACCTTGGTGGCCATCTTACAGGTTCATTAGTTCGAATCCAGTGACCTGGGAAACTATTGTTTAAGTAGGCCCTGATAATTAGCACATTGCGAGCGGGCGCTCCATCTTGTTGCAGATGCAAGTCATTGAGACCCGCTAAGGGCACATCTTCTATTATTTCCGGAACTACGTATTTCAGAATTTCAAAATACTTATTTGCATTAAGGCTGCCTTCAAATACATTATAAAGTATTTTACTTCCTAGTATAAAACATGTAACGCTAAAGCCAAACCTGCCTTGCCGTTCGAGTGGAAATATTACATGCTGATTTTCCTAAGACCAAAACCTCGCATTGTGCCGATTAAATATAACAACACTGGTAAAATGAGACTTATCGGACCATAATAATATAACGGCTCTTTCAAAATTATTGTCCCTGTTGATATTTTGTAAATACCAATTACAGAATTCTATACGGCGCTGTGCGTCAACAGGACGTAAGTCTTGTACTAGGTGGACTTTAGATGGTTTAAAATTGTGTTTTTTTAGGATTGGTTAAACTCTTGATTTAACTACTCCGACCGAACCTTCAACCGTTCTGCAAAAACTAGTTATATTTGTTTCAACTGAAGCTAAAACATTTATTTCATCAGTCTCGCGGTTTTCCTTGTTGTAGATTTTAGGCCGAGGTTAAGAATATGAACCGTGTTCAGTTAAATTTGATCTCATCCTTAGAAAAATTCTTTTGTACGGCTGTCGTCTTACGGGATAACTATAAGTAATTCAAAAAATTTAATAAATCTTCATAGCTATACTACTAAAATGCGTATATTTACGTATCGAAATACACTTTTAATGCTTCAATTGCATTTTCATTACAATGGACATAACAAACGAGCATGCCGTATTTTTTATTATTTTCAATGTTCACATTTTTAGCCATAATTAGGACAAACTGATTTTTTACTATTAACTAAATATTTTAAAACAACTCAGAGAACCTGAATATTCTGACAGAAACTAAAGAACTTTTTAATATGACATAAATGACTGTGTTCTTTTCTTTTTTTAAATATCCGTCATGGCCTACTAACAAAAAATGTATATTTTTTAATAAAATGTAAATTTCGTGCTTAATATTAAAAATAAAAATAAGTTATTATTAATTTCTGAGAAGCTTGTTATAAACTAAATTATATTTATAAAAATTATATAGGGTGACCCATTTATAAAAAAGTAATAAACGTAGAAAAAATCTGAGTACAGGGTGTTGCACTATAAATGGACCCCCCCTTTAACTTTTTTATCCGCTAATAATAGAAAAAATGGTAAATACGAAAGTTCTAGGGTACAACGTAAAATTTTTTATAAAATAGTTTAAATATACATAGGGTATTGCAAGAATACGTAGCAAACAAAAATTTGGTTTTTCCTATGGAATACCTTGTATATAATACTCTTAAATGATAAGGCTGGTCTTTCTGATAAAAATGATATATAATTTGTTATACTTATTATTATGTTAAAGTCAAAAAACGCATGTTTAAATTGTAACTAAACTGAACTAACCATCGAAAACTGGACACCCTGTACATAAGAAACCACAGATGAATAATGGTTTACTAACGCTTGAAAAAGTTGTTAATTTGGCCTTGTACAATAATGTTGTTCGCACGTTGGGCGTAGTAGGCGTAGTAGAGGCACGAGTCGTGGAGAAAGCGTCAGGACTAAGGAGCGCTGCAGGCGAAAATTCTTGGAGATCACGTCCAAATTTCGGCATTGTCTACTATTTTAATATTAGCATTGAACAGATGCATGACAAATTTTTAAATTTTACGTCCATTTTTTTTATTTCTATGCAGAAAGGTAGATTTTAGAAAATTATGTAGTAAGTATCACATTTTTGTTTTACAGGAGGGGGGGGGGGGTCATGACCCTCATAACCGGGGATACGCGAGGTTATACGATATACCTAAATGAAATGATACATTTTCACAAGTTCTTAACAATTTATGAAATCAGCATTGCACTTTTAACTGGTTCTCTATGTTAAAAATTATTGAGAGCATGCACGACAGATTCTCCAACAAATACCTACTTAGAGAAATCGTTGGAAAACCTTTTAAATCTGCTTTAACTAAAAATATTGAAAAAAATCAGTTTTTTAACCACATAAATCAAGTTCTTTGAAATTCTCGTACGGCCACACCATGGGTTCAAAATTTTTCCTCCTTGATTTAAATATAAACAGCCTTAATGCAAACAAAACAGTTTCATTTTGGTTTCACTTCCCGTATGCCATATATATTTTTGATACCAGTGATAATAAATTTTAACATTTTAGGGGTCGTCGGACACGATCATTCTTTTTTATTTTACTTTGTTCAACGAATGAAAGAGAAGACAAAAATTCACATTTTACACTTAAAATATATCGGATAAGATTCCTTATAAGAGCAAGCCTTGGTTTACCAAAAATTGCGAACGACCTGTTAAATCAAAAAATTATTTCTACCGACAATGGCGTTAAGACTCTATCGCCGAAAATCGTACCATCTTTTTTAACGCTCGAAGTCAATGCAAGAAAACGAAAAACTGAGGCAAAGAAGAACACAACCAGCGAATCAAAGACACAATGGATTAAGATCATTTTGGTCGGTAGCTAAGGCCGTCAGTCAGAACTTCACTAAGTCAACCATTCCACCCCTAACACGTTTAAATGGCACTATTACGACCAAAGCACAGGAAAAAGCAAACTTACTGGCGGAACTATTCTCTTCACATTCCACGGTTAATCAGAGAAAAATACGACTGAACATTCTTCTTGCAGAATCAAGAATGCCCGAGATTGCTTTCCGGCAGCGCCATGTTAAACGAATCTTGAGGAGTCTTGACACCAAAAGAGCTTTTGGTTCTGACGAAATTTCGTACTTAAGACATACGCTGCTGAATTGACAACGATATTTTGTAGGCCTTTGAACTTATCTTACAAAAAAGGAATATTTCCTACTGGAAAACTGCGCAAGTCCACCCCATACCCAAGAAATGCAAGAAGACCTTGTCAAACAACTATCGTCCAGTCGCATTGCTTTCGGTTATATCAAAAGTTATGGAAAAAGCTATCAATGAAAATTTATTAAAGTACCTGGAAGGCTTCAACCTTATTAGTGACCGCCAGTATTGATTCCGTAAGTCTATGATTGCTGGATTCTATTTAAACAAGAGCTTTTCACTTGATCGATGACCACGATTTGACAAACAACTTGGAAAGCCTTAAACATTGAAGGCTTATAGGCCACTTCAGCCTATTTTACAAATACTTTTATAGCAAGTGCTCAACTGAGGTTGCCCGCTTGATTCCACCCAGAGCGGTGCATGGTAGAAATACAGGACGAGCAACTGCAACCCACCCGTACGTGGTTCTACTTAGTGTCCCTCGAACAACAATGTTTAAAAATTATTTTATCAGAAGAACGTCATCACTCTCGAACAATCTCCCTGAGGCCGTATTCCCCAACGAGTATAATCTCCAAACATTCAGGACCAACGTGACTCGTTTCCTGCCCACACGCACCGCTCTAAAGGATTAATCCTGCAGTGCTGTACCTTATTTAAAAAAAAAAGAATCGCTTTGTACCTCAGTTTCAACTTGTTTTTCCATGTCATTGCGTGGTGCGTGCATCTAAACAAGATAAATTTAATTAGAATTTTAATGGACTTACCGTCCGTAATCTTAACAAACCTATAAAAGAAACCCAACCAAAGTTTTGTTTTCCAACAGACAACAGTCCCTCTGACTTATTTTGCACTAATTCAGTCCTGTTTTTTTTTTAAGAATATTAACAAACAACCGATAATTAATGAATATAATAACAATAACTAGCTAACTAACCTCACTCCCTTTAAAGGTTTGTTTTAACCCGCTATTCTATGAACAATTATTTTCAACCTGTCAATTAAATTTGGCGCTTGACAATCGACTGTTGCAGTGGTAAATCAGTTGCGCGACCGCGCGGGACTGTACTGTTACGATTTTAGTCGGGTCATAAGAAACCTTAAATTCACCGGAAAATCCGATTTTGCCGTATGTAAAGGCTTCAAATATGTAGTGGTGTATGGTTGGGTGCCTATTCTAAAACCTGGAATCTTTAAGTTCTTTCTAATGGTAGGGTAGGCTTGCAGGACCCGATTCTGGTTATAAAGGCGACTTGAAAAGTAATACAATTCATTTGATAGCAGCGTAGTTTGCGAGTAATCCACCCAAACGTCCGGGGTTACAAGGGCTTTTTAAAAAGTTGAACGGTTTTTCGTTGTCAGTTTGTGAGTCATTAAAAATGCAAATTCATGTAGATAAATAATGTATATCTACTGTCTGTTGTCTGGTTGACTCTGCCGACCCTAAAAGCCGCCACTGCATTTACTGCATGTCCGAATGACGTAAAGCAACGTAAGACCCTGTTATCAAAAAATATGACTGTTATGGAATCTCTGAAGCCAAATTAAGTGTTGTTTATAATATCATAAAAATATGTTCTGATTTTACGAAAAGGAATCATCTGTTTTTAGAAGCGTAAGAGAAATTTTGCCCCACATCGTCTGACGTTTAAACTAGATAAATCAATGTGTTTCATGTTTCTGGCATGTAGTTGTTATATACTAAGATATTGTATGTTAATACTAATAAATTATCATAATAGTTCTTGAAAACTATGTTACATATGACCATCAATTAGTTTAATTGTTTCCGGCATATACATAATTTATTCTACATCTATTACTAATTCTACTGATAATCAGAAAAATACAAAAAATGTATACATTTCGAAGATATACGCTCTTAATAAGATATCTGGGAGAATTAAAATAAAACAAAAATATATCTCCTTAAGAACATCTCTTTAACTCGCCAGTCGGGTTTACAAGATTATTAATGATTCATTAAAGATTCCAATATTGAATAAACTGCAAAGCACAAATGTTTCTTAAAAGTTCACGCTGTGTGCACACCATGCTGTTGACAATAATTTTTGTTATTTGTTTAATTAGTGGACCTACTCTGGGTCAAATAGAAGAGACTGGTAAGAAACTCTTTGTTGTTTTTAATGTTTTTGTACACGTTTAATGTACGTTTATCTGGTACATTATACAACCTGGCGTATCATAAACAAAATGTTGCGAAATAATTTCGGGGTATTTCAGAACAACGCAGCGACAGTGATAGGACACGCCTCAAGGTAGGCTACTAACTATTTGCGTATATCACACAGATTCCTAAGGACACCGATACTACCAGAATACCATAACTAAAGGGCGGACAAAAGGCACGAAAAATTGTGTAAAAAATGCGCATTTTAAATCACACTATTAAAATAAGAATGCAAGGAAACGCTTAAAATATGCAAATTATTTAGGTTCGGTATATGGATTCATTTTATGCAGTGAGAACGTAAAGGTTGGAACAAACTCATGTGCTTTTTTTCAAAAACATGCTCGGACCCGTCAATTTTTTATTTTTGTTATGCATTTCTTGAAGCTTATTTCATGTATACAGGTTGTCCAAGAAACAAGTTATGACGGTTTACTTTATTTTTATAAATGGATACCCCTATTTTAAAATATTTTTTTGGATTTTGCATTAAAATCTAAACATATTTCATGAAATATGTCATATTATTCAGACTTTAACACATGATTTTTTATAACTACTTAAATCATAAACACTGTTGTTAATAAAGACTTTGAATGTTAGGTTGTCACACTGACAGTGGCGGTTGTCCCCTGATTTGAGTAGTTTTTCCTCAAGTTAAAGTGTCCGGCAAAAGTTATTTTATGGTAGAGAAAATAAAAGTCTTACTTGTTATATTTCACAATTTTAATTCAGTTGCCTAACACAACTTATTAACACATTATCAAAGGAGTACAAGACAATACTAAATTCTACGTGTAGTTACAAACTTACTTAAAAATTCGATGTAATGTTGTAAATAATCAAATCGAAATACCTTCAGGTGCCAATCTAATACTTAACAGTCTAATAACTTAGGATAAAATAAATATGCAATAAACACTGTCAATAATTACGAACGAAAAAACTCATTATTATACAGACTGTCCACGGATAGGGACAATAGCACAAATGGATGAAAAATTTCATTTTTCGGGAAAAAGTCATTCTTGATAAAAAGTTTTGCTTGTAAAAAAATTGAATTCACGAAGAGAATAATATTTTGATTTTTTATACAGGGTTCGAAAAAACTTCAAAAACATGATTTTTCGTCAAGAGTAAACTACCTATACTTTTCATTTTTGACCAAAATGCGAGTTTTTTCAATTTTTAGAGGTAAATGAAAGTTTTTTTTTGGATAGCATTAGCGGTCGAAATACATACATTATCAATGACTTTATATCTTACTATTACCAAGCCATTCCCTCACTTCAATAATTGCGAAATGCGCAGGGCATCCATCTTGTTGAAAGTACATTTCGCTTCTAAATTGGAGAGGCAATTCTTCTAGGTTGTCAGAAAAGAATGTTTCCAACATTTCAAGGTAACTCATACGGTTACACGTGTTTTCAAAAAAGTATGGGCCAATAATGCCATAATGTGAAATCGCACACCAGACATTTACTTTTTTGTAATATTGTCTTCTAGCAGGAATTCTAAAACGGGGATTATTTTTGCTCCAGTATCTAATATGCGCAGAATACACTTTTTCGTTTGTTGAAAATGTCGATTCATCGGAGAATATGATAAATTTATGAAGATTACTGTTTCCACTTACAATTTGGTCTCCGACCCAAAGACAAAAATCCAAACGTTTGGCTTCGTCTCCTTCTTTCAACGTTTGATTAATAGTTGGCTTAAATGGGAATATTTTATTTGCCTTTAAAATATTCCAAATGTGAGATTTTTTTACTACATCAAGTTCTTGAGCTCGGTTTCTTAATGAAAGGGTAGGATTGTCAGCAACAGACTGCAATACGATTAGCGAAGCTGCGTCATTCTGATCATAGTTTTTTTTTTAATTGGGAACTGAACCAGTTTGTTGAAATTTTGTTAGTAATTTATGAAGTCCCATTTTTGAGACGTAAACGTTAGGATATCTTTGATTAAATTTCTCTATCACAAAGTTGTAAGAACATTCGCCCGCACCGTAACATTCAACTAAATAAACCCTTTGTTCTAAGGTCAACATTTTCAAAACACATCAAATTCTATTTGACAACTTCAAATTTGCCCCATACGTAAAGAAAAGTAATAAAAATGTAAAAAAATTCCTTGTTTTTACAAAAGATGGTAGGAATGCATTTAAAATTTTAAAATAAGATACACACTGCAACGCGTTTTTCGCTGTTATTAAAAATGAATTAATTTTTTTTTTTTAAATTGGAAATTTATTTAAAATAAATCGAAGAAATAAAAGAGAAGCCAAAACCAAGCCAAGCTAAGGTGAGAGGCTGAGGGACCGCGTGCAAATGCCCTAGGTCCATTTTCAGAGAGTAAGGGGGGTTTTAAATAGGGCGCAACCGTTTTGCAGCCAGGCCAAAACGGAAACCTCCAAGATGGTGCTGGGGCCTCACTCTCAGCTGGACTTTGCAACTTAGGTAAAATATTATGAAAAAAAAAAAAGAAAAAGGAAAACAACAGGGGGAGCTGTATAAATAAAACAACAAAGAGAATTAAAATTAATGCTTGCTTTTATTAAAAAAAGAAATATATGGGGGTTAGTATTTAAAAATAAAATAAACCTGTTGTAAAGGCGTTAGATGATGATGCATCCAGGGACGTCAACAAGACGTCAGATAGACGAGTAAGTAAAGAAAGGAGAAGATTAAGAGAAGAAGAAGAAAGAGAAGAAGACCCTATTAAAAAAAAGAAAAGCATTAGCTGAGGGCTTATTAATAAAAAAATTCCCAAGTTCCTTTTCCCTCCGTACAATAAATTTATAATAAAGTAATGTAATTAAAATGGCAAAACCAACTAAGTGAAAATAAACAAAAAGGGAAAAGGAACTATATAAAAAAAATTAAAGCAACTATAAAAAAGTTAAATTATAGGCAGGAATTAAATTTAAATTAAATTTGAATTAAATTAATTTTAAAAAATGTAAATATAAATAATTAAAGTCACAAATCAAGTTTTGGTTTGAGATAAAAAAAAAATTTATAAAATTATACTCAGGGACGTTAGCATAGTGATCAACCATCTCAACTAAGCTTGAAGAGCCAAAAACTTAAAATAAAATTAATTTGTCAAGCCAGCACGTACGCCTATGTACTAAGGTTACATCATAAAATAAAAAAAATCAATTATGTACACACATAAGGGAAATATACAACTATATAAATTTTAGCACAAGTGATGTCAATATATTTGTTATCAAACAGCAAACCAATCAATAATTTATTTAAGCTAGGACATTATAAAAAAAATAATTACGTAATCAGGATATGCCGCTATTTAAAGGAGAGCTCATCAGACTCTAGTGTTACTATTTAAAATAAATAATACAAACTAAAAAATGTCCATTTAAGAACCATCTTGACAAATTGGTGAATTTATAATAATTATAATCAAATAAGGCTCCATTATACAAGATAACACTACATATCTGGAACTACATCATCTCAAATTTGATCAAATAATTTATTTAATTTTGTAGATGTTAAAATGATTTAAATTGTGACAATCAATTATATTTGGTTTGAATTTAAAACACTTAAAATATTTATATTTAGGGCACACCCTGTATGACAAGAATTAAGATACTATGTAACACTGGCCTTCAAGCAAACCTGTGCTATATAAAACAAAGAAAACGTACCAAAATAAAGCAGTCAGTAAGTTGGACCCCTTTATAAAGAAAAATTTATAGAGTTTAAATAAAGTTAATTAAATTTCAAGGTCAAGATTAATTGAATTTAAACCAAATTAACAGTAAACAGGTAACAAAAAAAAACAAATCCTGTAGCATAGGTAAAATAGGGTCCACTTAATCGTAAAACAATAAAGAATATTAATTACTTAGCTAACGAAGCCAATTATACTCGGTCATAAGTACAAAAGGCACATTTATCTGAACAAAGCATGTGGTGTTAAATTATGGCGATTTGGAAGCAATATACAGGGACAAATAGGAAAGAAAAATGAATTATGCTTACCTAACGGGAGCTGTAGGGTCTATAAAATTGATATTGAGGGTTCCGACGGTGATGAGTGCTCCAGATGGTCGGCCCCTTACGGTCTTAGTGACCCGACTTAACTAAAAGAGAGCCCCAGAAGGTGTTTTAGGAGCCCAGTTGAAAAATCGACAAAGAAAACGGCATGGTATATAAAAAAACTTACCTTCAACAGCGAACAACTTGTGACAAAAAATCCCACGATGTGGCTTTCTGTGGCCCCGGAAACCAAATCAAAGCAAAGCAAACTAAAGGGGCACAGAAAGTAACGCTTCCAGATTCAAAATCGTGAAAAACAGATGGCTTGAATAGCCCTGGATCCAGAAACGCCTGCTGCTTTGTTGATCGCTGGAAGTTAAGTGAAGTCACTCAAGAATTTCAGGTTGAAAGTCAAAAAAAAAATGTGCCGAAAGCGAATTTAGGGCGACACCCACTTCCGGCCAGATCCACCTGCTCGCTCCGAAAAGAGAGACCAGTTCACACACTGGCGGCGACACAGAATGAAGTCTCTAGAGCCATGCCCATTCAATGGCAGATACTCCAAGCCAAGAGAAATGAAACAGATGGACCCAAATTTAGTTTTACTTAAGAAGTCAATTCATACAATTCAATATAAAATATTTAAAGAAAACCCAAGTCCCAGAATATCCCTGCCATTCGAGAGCAAACGGCCATTAAAGTTATGGCCCACACATGTTTCAGAAGAAGAATATTAACCTAGAAAATTCATTAGCCAATTTGACAGGTGAAAATGAAAATTGTAAACAAGGAAACATTTTGGGAATACATAATAAAATACTAGCATAACTCTCGGATAGTGTATTCCAGGGAGATATGTGATTTAAAATAAGAGGATAATGTAGCCCTGGTTTGTCAAAGACAACGAAAACAGAGGCCGTTGACCTAAGGTACGTACTTACTTTATACAGGGAACCAAACATCGTTTTAAAAAAGCAAAATACAATTTTTAAAAGACACAATACAAGTCAGACATGTGATATGAGACATTAGATTATAATAGTTCATTTGTGACAAAATCGGATTGTCACAATACCACCCATTATGAAAATAGACTTTAATAAAATTTTATATTAATCTTTTTATTGAGCAGCAAAATTTTCATTTACCTCTAAAAATTGAAAAAACTAAAAAAATCGAAGATTTATTTTAAATCTCGGATTTAAATTACAAACGTTATTCTAAATAAGTTTTCTAATTGGCATTTTGGTCAAAAATGAAAAATAAAGGTAGTTTACTCTTGGAGAAAAATCATGTTTTTGAAGTTTATTCAAACCCTGTATAAAAAATCAAAATTTTCTCTTCGCAAAATGCTTTTTTTTTTACAAGCAAGACTTTTTATCAAGAATGACTTTTTTCCGAAAAATGAAATTTTTCATCCATTTGTGCTATTGTAAACCCTATCCGTGGACAGTCTGTATACACAATATCATTATCTTAATTTTATTGCTTTGATGTAAATACCTCTATAATCACACCTATAATTTAGTTGTACCTCTGGCCAATACCCGAAAATTAAGGACCAAAATAACCTATAATCGGTTAATTCACTTCATTTCCCTAATTTAATTTTTAATGATATGTTTACCATTCCTATTACTTAGATATAAATGCCTCTGTAACTACACGTAGAATTTAGTGTTCCCCCCGATACACCCCACAGAACCCATAATCAGGGCCATCTTTAGGCATGGGCCCACTGGGCCCGGGCCACGGGGAGCCCCGCCGATCCCTCTACGGCTGACAGAATTTCTTAAAAAGGCTTATGTATTAACACTATTAACTGGGAATTAACATTAATTCGACTAAAATGTTTATTTAAAAAATCATAAAAAAAAAGTAATCATCAGTAAGGAAAGGGGAATAGTAGCATTGCAAACCAACAAATAAGTATTTCAGATTTATACCTTCTTCTGCGTACAGACGAAATTGAAGACACTTTTCCAAATGTTGGAATATCACTAAGGATTTTCTTATCATTGATGATTACAAACTGTAGTGGCGAACGCTCTTTTTCAAAGCTTGCAAGAATTAGAAATGAACTTCGGAGTACTATGCTTCAAGAAAGACTAAATAGTTTGTCATTGATAAATATAAAAAATGACGTTCTTAAAAAACTTGATTTTGCCCATCAAAAATCTAGAAAAAAGCCACTGGTGTCAATGTAGATTAATTTTTGGTTTTTGAATTATTATTGTTTATTTTGAGGTATTCCACTTACCTCTCTTATGTAGCATCGCCAAATAAAGATTTTGTTTTTTATTTTAACTTATTTTTAAACAAAAAGTATCCCAACCTTATTATAGTAGGTATAAGGTTAAGTTTATACTCTGATTACTTTACGTTTACAGAGGAAGTAAACAATGATTACGCGCGATCCTGGCGTTTGAGATTTGTTATTGGTCCCGTGGCAATGTCAACATCGCGTGTCATTGTTTACTTTCTCTGTAAACGTGAAATAAATACAGTACATAATATAGTTAAAAATTGCCTGCCGCGCTATTTTTCAGTTTTCAAAAATTTCGTAACAGGGGCATTGGCGTATTTAGGATTCGCCCCCCCCCCCCCTTCCTCGGCTCAATAGTAAAGAGAAAACTTAAAATTAAATTATTCATCATTCATTCATTTACAATAATTAACAACATGAATCAATATTTCAAATTTAATACATCGACAGAAATACTACCCCACTTAAAAAAAAAAATTTAAAATAAAAATATTGGCGTTTATATTTAGAAATTTCTTTATATTTCTACGTTTTTTCGGGTTGGGCTATCGAAAAGTAAATTTCTAGATTTTAATAGTCTAAAAAGAGGGCGTGGCACCTAAAAAAAATTTCCCTGCGGCGCTTTTTGTAACATACGGGGATGATAGAGGGGCCCCCACATAATAATAATAATAATAATAATAATAATAATGTCTTTATTGTAATTTAAGAAAAAGAAAATTACAAAAGGCGAAGTTGAAGCAAAGCTTCCTCACTTAACCTAAAGCAAAGCTTCCTCACATACCTAAAGACGGCCCCGCCCATAATAAACCCCTCCCTCAGACTTCAGAGGAAAAGTACCTTCAGTACTTTTTAGTGAGACCCTGTGGAACTGGACCGCAGGGGGGCGTGGAAGGAAGTCTGAAAGGAGTCATTGAGACTCTGAGCAAAGTAAGCTCAGGGCCACAAGGGAAGTCTCACCTCTCCGCGTGTATGTGTGTAGAATTTAGTATTGTCTTGTGTCTTGTACTCCTTTGATAATTATCCGCAAGGGTCGAAACACGTGTCAGGCAACTGAATTAAAATTGTGAAATATAACAAGTAAGACTTTTATTTCCTCTACCATGGAATATCCATTTCACCAAGTTCACCAAGCATGTAGCCTATCACAAATCAATAATAAAAGTTATTTTGATAACCTTGCAATTTAAAAAAAATGGTACGTTTAATTGAAAGAGAGCAAAAAGGAATATTAATAATAATTGATTATGGAGATAGAATGCACACACAAATGGAAGTTTGCGAACTCTTCAGTAACAAGTATCCTCGCAGAGAACCGATATCTCGATCTACTGTCAGAAAAATAGAAACACAATACAGAGATTTAGGTCACGTTAGGGACAATTATAGGAAAGCTCGACCTGCGGTATTAGAAGATAAATCACTAAAATATGTAATGGTCGGTTCAAGAAGACCACCATAAAGCAAGTAGAACTATTGCTTTGGAAAATCATATCTACAAAACATCCATCCTAAAGTATTAAGACAAAAATAAATTCCATCCAAGCCTTACAAAGTCCATTTGGTTCATGAACTCAATGAAGATGATCCAGACAGAAGAGTCCATTTTTGGGAGATAATGATGAATTTGTGCAGTAATCATCTTTTCGAAACGAATTGTATTTTCGGATGAGACAACCTTTTGTTTGAATGGAAGTGTAAACAAACAAAACTGTCGGTATTGGGCTACAGAAAATGCACGCTGGATTATTGAATGTCACGCCCAATATTCTCAAAAAGTTAATGCCTGAGCCGGCATTGTTGAAAATATAATTTTGGGACCCTTCTCCATTGAGGGAAATTTGACAGGTGAAACATATTTAGAATTTATAGAAAATCTAGTACCATGCCTTGCCACATTATACCCTAATCCAGAAGATCTTGATGCATCGAACATTTTTTGTGGTATCAGCCCAATACACCCGCCGGCGCCGTGTGCGTAAGTACGTTAATAAAGTGTTTCCCGAACCATGGATTGACCAACGAGGTATAATTGAATGGCCGTCCAGACCTCCACATTTAACACCTTTAGATTTTTTTTGTGGTGTTATCTAAAGTCTAAGGTTAACGGACTAAACAATATTGAAGATTTAAAGAACAGAATTAGAGGCGAAATAAGTTTGATAGAACCTTACGTCGCGTCGTAAT
Source organism: Polydrusus tereticollis (assembly GCA_963920685.1). Taxonomy (NCBI): domain Eukaryota; kingdom Metazoa; phylum Arthropoda; class Insecta; order Coleoptera; family Curculionidae; genus Polydrusus; species Polydrusus tereticollis. Next base: position 25,007,169 of record OY987329.1, on the reverse strand, counting down.
TAACGTTCTGCAGGAATTTGAAGATCGTCTCGGGTACTGCCAGACTGTTGGTAGAGGTAATTTCCAACATTTGATAAAGTTACTTTTAGATTCCTTTCCTTTTCTTTTCGCTAATAAATAATGTGTTACTGTTTTAAGTTAAAACGCATTTTTCTCGCAAACGGCTGAATTGAAGTATATGACATATTCCATGAATGTTTAGAATTTTATGCAAAATCCAGAAAAAATATTAAAAAATAGAGGTATCCATTTAAAAAAATACAGTAAACCGTCATAACTTGTTTATGAAATATGCTTCAAAAATTGCACAACAAAAATAAAAAATTGACGGGTCCGAGAGTTTTTTTCGAAAAGAAAACACATGAATTTGTTTCAACCCTTACGTTCTCCCATAAAATTAATCCATATACTAAACCTAAAAATATAACACTCTGTGTACTGCCTTTGATAATTTAGATAATTTATTGTAGAGAATTCAAAACTAATAAGTGTACCAGATTTAAGATTATTATCTTGGAAAATGTGGGGAAAAAACGAATTAAAGAAATATAGCTTTGACACCCTTGTTACAGGTCAAATTTGCCGCTCTTAAAATAATAGTCATTTATTTTAATAGCCACTTCTTCATAAAATTAATTGTTTTATTGATAAAAACCAAGACAGACCTTCATACAGAGCCTCCTTGCTCAAACAATAAATATACAATATATATATAACAAAGGTGAGCTGCCTCATATAATATACGTAATTCATAGTAATGTTGGGGTGGGAAGATTTTTTGAAAAGTCTATGTAAAGCTGTCTTCAGAATGGTTAAGCTGCTCTTCTCCTTGGAACCTCAGCCCCTCGTAAAACCACATGCAATCAGTGAGTACGCATTTTGTGGCGAGCTCTTTTACATGCAGATATTTAGCGCGCTTGAGCGGTAAAGGCCCAGAGTAGAGACATGACTCAGGACCTGTAAGATTTGCTCCAGGCCTTTAAAGTGTGAATTCTTCCTTAAATGAGGAATTCGCGAATCCGCTGCATGCAACCTTATTTTCAGTATATTCCATTAAACCTCATGAGGAGATTAAAAATTTTTGTTTCCGTTTGTTAAATACAGTTTTTTTAAAAAGCCTATACTTAACCTTTCAGGGGTCGCGCACTAAATTTTTAAATATTTAGTCGCGTCGGTCTTTGAGACCGATTAAAAATGACGATATAATCGTGTTATTATAAAAAAAAAATCACAGGACGTTTTACAGGTACTAGTGGATACAAAAATAATGAACGTATTAGCTTTTGCTTATTTATACAAAAAAAATTACAACTTCAAGGGCAACTTAAATTTTTTGTGTGTTTTTTTAGGTTTAAACAAGTTTTAATGTATAAAAAAAATAATTCTACATATAATAAACGAAACTAACATACTTTTTCTTCTAACTTATTACTATTATTAATGTTTTAAAAAATCAATTCATAATTTTTATTGTTCCAAAGGATTTTCCTTCCAATTTTTACATATGACTATTATATGTTCCAAGCACATATATGTGTATTACACTTAAAACAAGAAAATTTTGTTTTTCTATTTTTTTTTTGAGGTACAGAACGTGCATCTCCCAGGACCGACATTTTGTGGAACATCTTTTTCAATTCCATAAATAGTTTGAAGTCCTAATTTAATACCACGTGGTATATTTACCATATAGGCACGTAGTTTTTGCTGCGGTAATATTAGACCATTTGCCAATTCCCGTATGAAATTCTTTCTTTGCATGTTTGCATGTTACTTTCTGGATTATTAGCGGAATAAATGACACCGCAGTTAATGCCGGCAATATTCAAAATGGTATAAAATATCACCATGGGCCATCTGCGAGTACTCCTGGAGCAATTGTATGTAGCACACAGCTTATCAACTGTGTCGACGCCCCCTTTAGTACCATTATACTCAGTAATTATTGCTGGTTTTTGTAAATTTGACTCTTTATCAATTTCATCGCTGTGGTGCAAAGTGGATGCTAATAATACATTTTTTTCCTTTCTTGGTATATAGGAAACCAAAGTACAATGTTCTGTAAATCCAAACATACTGCTATGTGGTGGACGAGTAATCGGCTGTGAAAATTCCAAAGGAAGCTCTCTTTTATTCTTTCTAATTGTACCAATTACGGTCAACCTGTGGTCCTTTAAAAGTGTTGTATCCAAAGACAGGGAAGTAAACCAATTATCCATGGTCGCATTTCTTTCAGAACCTGATATATCCCGACAAAGACGTAAAACCACATCCCTAGGACTGTTTGATACCTTGAATTGCCCATCTGGTTGATTCCCTACATACACTTTCATTTTACTTGTATAGAACATTTTAGCATCGCAAAGTGCTAGAATCTTCATGCCATATTTATTTGGCTTTGAGGGAATGTACTGCCTAAAGCTGCATTTGCCTCTAAATGCCGGCAACATTTCGTCCACGGTCATGAATTCAGAATGACTATATCCATTTTGGCAATTTATTAGAAAAATTTCAAAAACTTCCCGAATGGCTGCTAGTTTATCAAACTTTACCCGGTCAAGCTGAGTTTGCTTGTCGTCAAATCTAAGGCAACGAAGCAGGAATCTAAATCGATGTAGTGACATGGTCAAATAAAATATTTCAATTCCGTAACCATCTGTTCTCCACAGATCTTCCGCATTAAGATGGTTTCCCTTATTAACCCCAGCCAGATAGAGAAGACCTAAGAGAGCACGAATTTCCATAGGATTCGTAAAATTTTCATCTCTGCTGCGGCTATAGTTGCCTGATACCGATTCAATATACAGGTTGATATTTTGTACTATAATTAATATTATGTCATCATTTAAAAAATAATTCCATATTTCTGTAGGAGTTTTCAAATTCTTTGTTACTAAGGTCGAACCACGTAGCCGTTTTATTATATTTTCTTTCCTGGTTCTAACGCTTTTTGGTACCGGTGCCACTTTTCTCCAATGAGATATTTTATCTTTCCCTAAATTAAAAATAACAAGAAATGATGACTACGTATAACTATAATATATTATAGATTTTACTTACCGATAAATGACAGCTTTGATGAAAGTGGTTCATCAAATTCGTACTGCTTCTCACGATTAGAAATGTCCTCTTCGGATTCACTTTCATGCTCCAGATGTTCTTCGTGATCAGATTCATCATCCGATTCGTCATCGTAAATTCTATTTTGTTCGGACTCTTCATCGGTTAGAACTTCTTCAAACAAGCGCTTTAGACGCTGTTGCTCTTGTGCATATGAACACATTACTAAAAGAAAGTGAATCTTATTTTATGAGCGTATGAAACATAAAACCTAAAAAATACCCTACCTTGAAAATCAAACAAAAAACTGTGGCACGAAGGTCGCGTCGATCTCTTACACCGAAATATACTGTAATAAGCGACTAAGAGTAATAGAGGTGTGTCGTTCACGAACGATTCGTTCAAAACGAACGAATCACTTCACTGACTCGAAAGAATTAATTCATCGTTCCTAAAAGATTCGATTCTTTTTTGATTCACCAAGTCAGGAATAATTTAAAGAATTGATGAATCAAAGTCGCATTTCGTTCACTTTACCCGAAACTCGAAAAAGCGATTCACCAGTTCAGTAATTCACTCGTTCGCAAGTCCGCAGTTCGAACGATCGAGCTCGAGAGTGGGCCTGACGGCCGTCGCTCGGCGATGCGGGATGCCGTCTTCCATTTTCATAATGTAGAGAAAGACAGCAGTTTAATTAGATACGCAAAGTACAGTAGAAGGAAAAGAGATAAATGTATGGGATGAAATATTTGATTTGTTTGGTATTTATTTGATTATTTTTTTATAGTGTAACTTGTGTAAATTTTAATAAACAAGAAAACAAGAGAAGAATATTATTTTTGAATAGGAATCTATTTATTATTCATTGAAGACATTTCAAGAACGTAAACATTGGGCTCTACTTTTGGGTATTTTGTTACCACTTATGGTAACAATCTTCATAACAAACGACTGACTGTTATTTAAACAAACATCGATTTAGCATTTTCGCGTTTAAAACGTAAAATTATTTAAAAGTAGGTAAGTGAATCATTTAAGAACGAATCTTACTGAACGAATCTTTTTAACTGAATGAATCAAATGAATTGAGTCACCAAAAAGAATCGAACTTCCCACCTCTACTACCGAGATAACGATGCGCAGACGGGCAGCTAGACGAAAGACGAAACGATTAATCCCTATCCCCTCTACAACCTATTTTAAGCCTTAATATGCATTCGGTCGGTCTGCGAGACCGGGCGCGACCACTGAAAGGTTAAATGGTCACAAAGTTAGAATCATGTCTTGGGTAACTGGAACTATTTGAAACTTGCGGCATATATTTTTTACTAACGTAACCCGCTCTTTAGGCAACACTTTTCTTTCTCGCTTTCCCTGCTCCTTTCATATTAATCCAAAGCGTTGACTACAAGAAAAGAAGCTATGCCCTGGTTCTGTATATCTATGTATGATTTCAGAATTCTTTTTTTTGCGGTAATGGTATAGACATACTGAGCTAAACATTGATTCTTATTTTGCGAGGAGCAGTTATCTGTGTATAGAAATAAGTTTGTCACAGTTGATGGTATATAGTGGTCAAGAAAATATTTTGAAAAGCTCAGTACGTCATTTTGTGCTTCCTTCCCGGCTGTTTTATCGTACATAAAGAAGTACGATTTTCCAGAGCTAGCTACAAAAATACAAAAATTGTTTACCGAAAGTTGTCGCTTGAAAACACGTCTCCACTAGGTACATGAGGAAGGGGCATATTTTGTTGATTATCAAATGCTAGTAATTCTGTTTCATTGTTGCTCATTTTAACTCCGGCAATATCTTCTTTTAGTTTTGTGTAAAAATAGTTAGCTTTCTTTTTATGTACTGTTTTTTTGACTTCTAGATTTTGTATTACTTGTTCATCGTTTTCTGCAGATATAAGATTGTCTAGTCTATCACATGTTTGACATGTATCAGAACGTAGTTGTCTGAAAGAGTAGTTATAATTTGTTACAAAATATTGACAAAAATAGCCATAAGTAACTTGAGGTTTTACTTGTTGACAATTTTGTATTGCAATGTAAATCTCTGGTTCATATTTTTACGCTTGTGCATTTTTTTCATATTTAGTTCAGGATCCAAATAATATTTATCTTCATTTTTCGTGCGACTATAGTGAGACGTTCTCTTCGGAAAGGGCCTCGGCCTCTGTCTTTCAATTCGTTTTACACTTATTTGTCTAACAGTAGAAATGTCTTGTTTTTCTTTATTACCAATGTTATTGAAAACTGTAAAAAGTTCAAGCTTACCAGGATCGTCAAATTTTTTAAAACATTTAAATTTATAGTTGTAGTCATTGCCACTTTTCCGTTCTTCTCTTAGACACTTGTTTTTATTTTTCATACCCATAATATGATTTTCCCTGATCTCTCCGTTTCTTGATCACGCTTCTTTTCACGTACTTTCGTTTTTGACTCGTTTCTTGCAAACTTTCTTTGCAATTTTTTCTGTTTCTTGTGAAATGTGATTACTTTCAGAGTCACTTTCGATCAGTGAGAAAACCTCAGCACTGAAAACACAGAAAAACACCTTGTATTAGGTCCAGGGTCGTCCGAACAAAAATCAGGACCTTTGTCACAATCGTAAAAGTGTTCGTCTGTGTTATTACTGCTTGACATAGTTTACTGATATCAAACATCAAAAATAAAAGTTTAAAATAACAGTACTACTTTTAAAATACTAAATTCATTAGTTTCAATAAACCCCGGCTATTCGACAACACAATGCCTACACAGTAAGAAACTGAGTGTTAAATTTAACACTCAATGGTGGTACATATAGGACCACACTCAATAGGGTATATTCACCAATCAGTATATCTGGTAAAAAATATATTTTTGAATGTTTTTTTTACTTTTTGATAACTGTTAATTTTTCTTATTTATGGGTAGGTACATTTGCACTATCGAGTGTAAATTAAACTCACAGATTGTAAACCTATCCTTCTAGGGTGTAATAGAAATAATGAGAGGCGTAAGTAAACCATTTTTTTAATGGTAATTTGTGATTAATTAGTGTAAATATCATATTTTTGTAGTGTGAATTTTGTTTTAATTGGGTGTGACTTTACTGTAGTGAGTGTAATAATATAATCTACCCAGGGCTAGAATACTTTCCATTTTTTTTAAGTCATTTAATCCCGTATCAAACTAACCGGGCGTTTATAGATAAAATGTAAAAAATTATGCATTCAAGATGTTTTACATTATTAACCTCTGCTTAGTTTGATACATGATTGAATGACTTAATCAAAGCCGAAAGTAGTAGCCCCTAATATATATAAATCTTCAGATCGCTTGGAAAAGGTTTGTTAAATGAATGAAAATATTGAGTATTATTTATCGTTTATTTATAAATAAAATGATGGTTACAACAGAACTGGAAAAGCCTGTGATTTTTTTATACTTATTATTATAACTAGATAAATAAAATGACACACCCATAATTTACAATTTAGTAAATTAAACGTATCTACGTTTAATGTACAGTTGAGTTCAGAAAGAAGTAGGACATCGACTGTGTGTTGTAAACCTACCCATAATCACATGTATGTTGTTATGAGCTTTGAGCTTTGCACTCCTCACTGAGGTAGTGGTCGACTTCGATCACAGACCGATGTGTAGTCGAGTTGCTCGCTCTACTTGTACTCCGAAAGAATATCAAGTCGTAATGGACTTTGTCGTCCATCTGAAGAGTTCCTACAGAACGAAACGATTCTTTTGTCACCCTGTCCGCTATTACGGAGGTTTGACAATTATATACTCAAATCGCTTAACCGAAAGCCGGTTAAAGCGAAAGCGAACTTAACTGTAAGGCGAATGCCGACAGTATAGCTAGGCGATGTTAGGCCCAGCGATGGTACGCGATGTGAGTATTCAACCCCATTGACTTTTGCTCGATGTTTAAGCCAGGACTGTAAAACATGGTAGATCGTGAGATCAATACCTAATGGTAGATCAGATCAATACCCGTTTACTACTTTGGCAAAGTAGTAAACGGGTTGCTTAATTGCATTTCCCACTACAAAGTGGAGGGAATAAGGCACATGCCGATTCCCACTACACAGTGGCGTTGTATGTACACACAAACGTCGGATGACATAAGTGTACAAACATTAAGGACACAGGTATTGATCTGATCTACCATTAGGTATTGATCTCACGATCTACCATGTTTTACAGTCCTGGCTTAAACGTCGAGCAAAAGTCAATGGGGTTGAATACTCACATCGCGTACCATCGCTGGGCCTAACATCGCCTAGCTATACTGTCGGCATTCGCCTTACAGTTAAGTTCGCTTTCGCTTTAACCGGCTTTCGGTTAAGCGATTTGAGTATATAATTGTCAAACCTCCGTAATAGCGGACAGGGTGACAAAAGAATCGTTTCGTTCTGTAGGAACTCTTCAGATGGACGACAAAGTCCATTACGACTTGCTACCCATAATCCCCGAAAGTTCATAAAAAAGTAGGACAAGCTATTGACTGTGTTCAAATTATAACAGACTAAACTTTTTATTTATTGGGCTAGACTTAAATGTGTCATATTTATAATTTTTATTCCATTTTTTCTTCGTTTCATTAAAAAATAACAAGTTAACTTAATTCCAACATTTTATTGTACACAATAATTAATTAAAAAAGACAATTACAACTATTTAATATTTAGTAATCGCTACATTTTTTTGTAAAAGCTCATTCAGTCTATTGGGTATCGATAAGTATAGACCTCTCACAAAATCAAGATCATCACTTAACTCGTTCCACGTTTCTTCAATAAATGAAACAAGTTCATTTCTGTTAGCTGGTCTGAAATTTGCTTTATATATTTTTCGTGTCATTAGACCCCACACGTTTTCTATTATATTAATATCGGGTCTTTTTGAAGGCCACGGCAAAGTTTCCACGTTATTTCTCTGGAACCAATCTTTGACCATACCCGCGCTGTGAACCGGGCAGTTGTCGTGTTGAAAAATAAAGCTCTGGTTAGGGAAATGTTGCGATACACTAGGCATCATAATATATTCCAAAATGTTCTTATAAGTGACTGCATTAAACCTTTCATTTACAATCCAACACACTCCAAGTCCATGATAACTCACCCATGCCCATACATTTACCGAAAATCTCCCTGATCTTTCGGAATTACTGATAAAATTTTCAGTATATCTTGTATTGCGAGGTCTGTATACCCTGATATGTCTGTTGACCGTAGACTGAAAAACTTTTTCGTCAGTAAAGACTACTCTATTCCAGTCTGGCCGCAATATATTATTTAAGGCAAAAATAATTCGTGCCTGTTTGTGTTCTTCCCCTAATTAAATTTTTTTGGCGGCAACATAATTTTTTAAATGGGATTCTTTTACCCTACGACAACCTGTCGGTCTCGAACCAGGAAAATTATTTTGCTGAATAGCAGCTCGCATTATTTGAAAGGGATTTTCCTCCAAGTATTGCACAAGACCATTGTCTTGTTCTTGCGTTGTATTTCTTGGTCTTCCAGGAGGCTTTTTCTTATCCAAAGTTCCATCCGCTTCCCATCTGTACTTAATATTTTCTACCGTTTTTTTTGCTACGTGCATTATAGCGGCAACGTCTCGTATAGGTATTCCGTCATTTAAAAACGCAATTATTTGAGTCCTTTAAACATTGTCAAGCGTAGGCATTATGCTTTGAATCAATAACTACTTGTAAAAAATATATTTTTTTAAATAATTTAAAAAGGATGTCAGTGTCATGTCAAACTTTTGATGTTTTTTAAAAGACTGGTTTACATAGGATAAGAATCCGTGTCCTACTTCTTTCTGAACTCAACTGTACCTCATATAATAAATATATGTATACTTAGAACACTAAACAACTAATCAAAAATGTGCTTTGGAACAACATAAAAGAATGAAAATGACGAGTATTATATTAATCGTATATTTATTTAGAGATCTATGAAGTAAAATATGTAGGTAGGTACCTAAGTATTTATATAAAAAAGGAATACATTTATATTATAAGCTTATATCAAAATAATTAAAAAAATAAAGGGAAAACTGTAGCAATGTAAATACCTACTTAGTTTCTTTAAAACGGCGTACTTATTAGTAAGGTTTCTATTAAATTTAACAAGATCCTCATAAGAGACACCCTCATTTGGCACTTTACGGAACTTTGCTTTGTTTCTATATTTCAAATTAAATATAACATTATTCTATATCACGTCCAAAGAGCACAATCAGACTGACTTGAAAGTTGAATTTGCACGTAGCGTCGGCGTCATCTGTCAATTCCTAGAATTTCACACCACTTGTTGCCGCCTGTCTTTTCGGTAACACGGGTTTGGGTATTTTTACCCGGGGCCATGTAAAATGTTAGGCCATGTTAAAATAACCTTCTAGCGGGGTTTCTTCACACGTTAATATGGTGTTATTAATTGTATTTGTATTTAATTCTCCTGATAGAGTGTAAAATGAAATAAGTAACACCCATTTAACAAAATGAACTTTTTAGAGAGTTAAATTCAAAGGCAAATTTAATACAACAACTTTGGTCCCATATGAGTGTAGAAATGTGGTAAATTATGTTGATCCGGGTGTTAACATTAACACTACTTTTTTTTACCGCTCCTGAAATGATTTTTACCCGGTGCATATTTTTTACTGTGTACAAGAGGTCTGATGTCTTGAACTAGATGAAACTAGATATTTCGTTGGTTTAGTAATAATTTAAAGGCGCGTGATAGGGTCGATAGCCGAGCGAATCCGAAACTCAGCGCTGCAGACCGATGACCATCTCGAACCTTGACAGATTTAAGCGTATACGACTGAAAAGATGGCTTTGCCCACAGAGGGCAGTATTTAATGTAAGAAACTTTATATTGCGCTGGTCAGGGATGGATGCAGGGCCGGATTTGATTTGAAAATTATAAATAAATAGGCCTCATGAACTTCGATTGGCATAGATTAAAAATTAATTTTAGTTAAATATTTGTTTTCTTTTCGAAAGCAGTAGGGGAAGCGGTTCTTCCATCGCTTCCATGGAGCGCAGACCCCTGTACTGTATTGATTACGAAAACTAATTGCTTTCGGGATAGATGTAGAAAAATAGCTAAGCATTAATATGCCAATATATATTTTTTTCTTTTTAGAAGAAAAACTGCAAATTTGTAGAACTCCAAATGGCGATGCAGGCACATGTATTGCAATTCACCAATGTAAGCTGTTTTTCAATTTGATAAAGAGTGGCTCCAATATAACCAATGAACAAAAGATATTTATGCGAGCTTCTGAATGTAAAAAAAGGAAGGATAAGGAACTTCCCATGGTATGCTGTGGCAAAGAAACAACTTTTAAGGATATGACCAAGGCTTAAGCAAAGACTGAGAAATGTTTAGCATTTATTGTTAAAAAAATATGATTAATAAATTTTGCAGCTTTAAATTTTGTTTGGTTTAATAATAAAGATATTGATATACGATAATTTTAAAGTCATTGTACAGGGTGTCCAGTTTTCGATGCTTTTACGGGGTATCTCCGTTATTAGTAAAGATAGGAGGATACGGTTTTCGCAGCACTATGCTACTTTTTTGTCACGCAATCAGAATTTTTCTAGTTCTCCTTGTCTTTGATATACGGGATGTTTTTGAAAATTTTACATTTTGGGACCCCCCCCCCCCATATTTAGTAGTTTATTTATATAATATAGTAAATGTTCTTTTTGTAGTTTCTTACGTAGAATCCAGTGACGTACTCAGATTCTTTCTACATTCAATAGATTCCGAGAAAAAAACAAACTTGCCTATTTTTAAATATGTCACCCTATATATTTAATAATAATATAAATTAGTTTATAACGAGCTTCTCAGAAATATATAATACTTTATTTTCATTTTTAATATTAAGCACGAATTTTACGTTTTATTAAAAAATATACGTTTCTTGTTAGTAGGCCATGACAGGCATTTAAGGAAAGAAACGAACAGTCATTTATGTCATATTAAAAACTTCTTTACTTTCTGTCAGAGTATTCAGGTTTTTTAAGTTGTTTTGAAATATCTAATTAATAGTTAAAAATCAGTTTGTCCTAATTATGGCAGAAAATGTAAACCTTGAAAATAATGAAAAATACGACCTGCTCGTTTGTTATGTCCATTGTAATGAAAATGCAGATAAAGCATACAAGTGTATTTGAATGATAGTTGAAGGAAAGTCTTCTCCACAAGAAAAATGCAATTTAATTTATTCAAATGTATGATGCATTTCGGCAATGTATATTACCATCATCAGATACAAGAAGTTAATAACATTATAGTTCTTTAAAAAACAGCACAATACAAGTGTATATGGGTGTATTGTATTGTGCTGTTTTTTAAAGAACTATAATGTTATTAACTTCTTGTATCTGATGATGGTAATATACATTGCCGAAATGCATCATACATTTGAATAAATTAAATTGCATTTTTCTTGTGGAGAAGACTTTCCTTTAACTATCATTCAAATATATTTACACTCCACTTATGGACTTCTACCAAACTATTACAAGTGTATTTTAATAGGTAAATATATACGGCTTTTTGAGGTATCTCTATGGAGATTTATTAAATTTTTTAATTAATTGTAGATATCCTGAAAAAAGACAGCCGGATAAAAGAATTTTTCTAAGGATGAAATCATATTTAATTGAATACGGTTCATTTTCTAAACCTAGGCCTAAAATCTACAACAAGGAAAACTGCAAGACTGATGATATACATGTTTTAGCTTCAATTTAAACAAATCCAACTCCTAAAAAAGTACAAGTTTAAGCCATATATATTCCATCTGGTACAAAACTTACATCCTGGTAATGCACAGCGCCGTATAGAGTTCTGTAATTGGTATTTAGAAAATATCAACAGGGAAAATAATTTTGAAAGAACCGTTATATGGTCCGATGAGGCTCATTTTACCAGTGCCGGTATGTTCAATCAGCACAATACGAGGTTTTGGTTTCAGGAATATCAGCATGTAATATTTCCACTGGAACGCAAAACAGGTTTGGCTTTAACGTTTCATGTTTTATACTAGAAAGCAAAATAATTTATAATATATTTGAAGGCAGCCTTAATGCACATAAATATTTGGAAATTCTGGAAAACGTTGTGCCGGAAATAATAGAAGACGGATCCCAAAAACTTGCATCTGCAACAAGATGAAGCACATGCGCTAATTATCAGGGCGTACTTAAACAATAATTTCCTAGGCCACTGAATTGGAACTAATGGACCCGTAAGATGGCCACCAAGGTCACCCGACTTGTCGGTTTTTGATTTCTTCTTGTGGGGAGACCTTGAAAATAAAATTTATCCTATTCAATACCAAACAATTGCAGATTCAAGAAATGCCACTAAAAAAGCATTTAGGGAGTTACAAACGCGGCCTTTCATTATTGTAAATTCATTAAGGTGAATTAGAACTATGTGTGACATGTCTAAGTCATATGGAGAACAGTTTCAGCAATATTTATGAGAAATTTCTATAAATTTTCAGCTTTTGTTTCTAATCCTTTACGCAGTAAAACACAACTCGATTTATGCATTGTCATTATTTTTACTGAAATATTACTGCTAATTAGATTGAAGACTTGAAGAGTCCAAAATATATTTTTTCTGCAGTAATTATCATACCAGTAATTCTCTTTTTAAATACCCGTCACGGGTCATGGCCTACTGACAAAAAATGTATATTTTTTAATAAGACGTAAATTTCGTGCTTAATATTAAAAATAAAAATTAGGTATTATATATTTCTGAGAAGTTTGTTATAAACTAATTTATACTATTAAAAATATATAGGGTTTAAAAAAAAGCAAGTTCGTTTTTTTTGCAAGGAAAGGTAAAAATATTCTGTACTATAGGTTGAACCCTGTTAGGGTTAACTCTCTTACATTAACAAGTTTAAATTAGATAATAAGTTTAATGACTTCTTTAACTCCTATTTTAAATCTTATGCCAGTAAGTTGCCTTATGTGGAGGGGTATCTTATTATATAATTTTGCCACATTACGGCTTAATGATTTTTCAAAATTACTAGACGTGTGTGCCGGAGTAGTTATAGTATATTTGAGGCGAAGTTCCAAATTGTGCATGTCAATGCGAAATTTAATGATCTCGTACAAGTAATCTGGACACCTTCTAGAGATTAAACTGTTGTAGAGAACTGCAAAGTATAGAACTCTTCTTTCGTTTATTTGTAACCATTATATTTCGCTTAGTTTCGCCAACACTCCCCTTTCAGGCTCCCTTAACACCCTATCAGAGGCACGCAAGAAGTCTGAATTAATTGAATCCACCAAGCATCAACACTTAGCATATAAGGACCATGCACCACTTCCGCTTCGCGTAATTAAAGTGCGATAAAACTATGGAATCACATAGCATGTTTTTAAGATTTTCAGATAGGATGCTTTTGTGATCGCATATTAATTTCAGATTTGTAAAAGCCCTTTTAATGCACATACCGACAAGTTCATGCAGAGAACCTAAAACAGTTATCGAGTACTAGGCCCAGGTTCCTTGCAAAATTTACCAACTTAAGTTATTAATAATTGCTTTAACATGTTATTGACATAACAATTGATCTTTTTTTCTACCAAAAAAAAGTCTCTGTGATTTACTGGGGTTTATAATTAAACAGTGTTCTTGAGATACCCGCAAAATGACACCCAGATCCTCATGGATCTTCTTACTAGCATTAACAATTTAACTAGGTTTAAAGGAAATGTAGATCTGTGTATCATTCGCATAAAAGTGGGTTCTACAGTGCTTGATTCGTGTTATAAGTTGTGATGTATACAAAGTAAAAAACAATGGTCCTTGTGTTGATTCCTACGGAACACCAAATCTCAAATCCCTGATGCAGTGGATGTAAATAGCTTCTAACAAGGTTACATGCATTGTTCTGGAAACCGAGATATGTAAGATCTGCTACAAAGAGAGTGTGGTTGAGCTTGCCAAGCGCTTTGGTATAATCTAGTAGGACTAGCAAAGTAAGCAATATATCGTTTGTAACTTTTAGCACAACGGTAGTACAACTAAAATTTTGTTCTAAACCCGGACTGCATGCTTGGCAGAATACTGCACTGACCCAATTAGTCTCTAATTTGATCGTTAAGCACCTTTCCGATTAATTTGAATAGGGTTGGTAAGATGCTTACCGGACGCAAACCTTGTAGCTCACCATAGTCTATCTTCAAATGATGCGAAGTAATAAATCAATCAAAACCGTCTTCTCCATAGGCGTGTAAGATTTTTCGGCATGAATAGATTTAGTAGACCTGAATTTTTAAATTTGTGCGGAATTAGTACAAGTATCGACATTAAATTCGTTATGTGTTTAAATATACAGGGTGTTACTTAATGATGTGGCGTAATTTCAAGGGAGTATTCCTGAACCAAATTCAAATAGAAAAGTTCATATGAAGAGTCTGGTTTTCAAGATACAGGGTGTCAAAGTTTAAAAAAAAAATTGGTTTTTTATTAATATCTAAATGATCCTTTTACCGATTTTGTTGAAATCTGGCAGGGTTATTCATTGTAATAAGACGCTAAATTGGCACTAACTAAAAGAAAATTATAAGTTCCAGTGGCGTCTCGGGGGGCAGTGTCACGAATAATATTGACAAAAAAAATGTACGCTACTTTTGTTAACTTCATTTTATTTTAACAATTATCCGACATGCAATGAAGTCGTTTTTATTTTTTTCCTCGAAAAAGAAGTAATATACGAAAAGATATTAAGAGACAAAAAAGTTGTATTTGTAGATGCCCAATCTGAAAAAAATTTAAATTTTTCAAAAAACTTAGTAGCGTATATTTTTTTTGTCAATATTATTCGTGACACTGCCCCCCGAGACGCCACTGGAACTTATAATTTTCTTTTAGTTAGTGCCAACTTAGCGTCTTATTACAATGAATAACCCTGCCAGATTTCAACAAAATCGGTAAAAGGATAATTTAGATATTAATAAAAAAACAATTTTTTTTAAAACTTTGACACCCTGTATCTTCAAAACCAGACTCTTCAGGACACAAATGTTTATATGAACTTTTCTATTTGAATTTGGTTCAGGAATACTCCCTTGAAATTACGCCACATCATTAAGTAACACCCTGTATATTTTAATATTAAATTCTTTAAGCTTAAAATTATGTAGAATGTACAGCCGTACCATTTACCTGGAATTTTAGAAAGCAATGTTATCAAAACTAATTAGAGTCTAGGTACTTACCGAGAAAAGCAAACAACGAGAAGCGACAATATGACATTTGGCGAAATCAATATAGTGGGAGGTAACCCGGCCAACTATCATATGTTTAAGCCGGCCGTGTTTCAGCCGTTAGTCCGGTAGTCGATGATTTATCTTTATCGAGTTTAGTTGGAATTTTTGTTAAAACATGTGTATTGTTTAACTGCTTGTTTTTGTAAGTGATGTGCCATTGTAAAACTATGCCTGGCAATACCTGTGCGTTTTGAGGGTATCACTCAAAAGAATGTCAAGGAATAAGCACGTTTGCATTTCCAGAGGATCCTGAACAGTAAGTGCATTTGCACCGCTTTAGGATTGTTGATTAAAAATGTAAGGAAAGGTAAAAAAACTGCTGTTTAACATTTAAAAAGAAATAAAGAGATATATAAGAAAATACTGTTTTTCTACTTCTATACAGGGTGTTAATTAATGTCATGCAGATATTTCAGGGGGTGATAGTACTCGTAATTTGCGTTTTCTCTCTTTTGTTCTGTGATAATTGCTTCAAATTTCGAACATCATCCATTTTTTAGAATCTCTACAATAAAGTATCAAAATTGTCGGTCGCAGTATACAGGGTGTTACATTTTCTTGAATCGGCTACAATTCTATCTTTCAGACCTTTTTTTAAGAGCTCTCTGTATGAATTCCGGTATGAAATTTGAACTATCTGTTCATGTGTTTAGCGTTCTGGTCTCTGACACTATTCTCGTATCTGTGACCGTTTTCAATTTATTTGCGAAAATAGCCATCGATGGAAATTAAATGTAGGCGAAATAGCGCAATAATAAATATGAGAACAAAAATAGTAGGCTGGGATAGGCAATTGTTAATTCTGTTTCTTGTCCTTCTGACATTTTGTAACAAATATTTTTTTTGTTTGACGTTTCCGGAGTTGTTTTGAACTGGTTAATGATGGTTGAATTCACACATCAAGAATTTGCAGAGATGCATTTAATCTATGGACTTGCCGATGGCAATTATTGTTATGAAGCCGACTGTATGCACAAAGGTATCCAAATCGAATACTGCCTGACCCACGGACATTCGCAAATCTACATAATCGACTATGTGAAAATAGATCGTTCAAGAAATCCACTCATTTAGCAGGAGTAAACAGAACGGTTAGGACTTCTGAAGTCGAGGAAGCAGTCCTGAATGCAGTAGAAAATGATCCTGCTACTAGTACGAGAAAAATTGCCGCAAGTGTCTGGAAAATTTTAATAGACAACTTAATGTATCCTTACCACATCCAAAGGGTTCAAGCTCTTCTCCCACGTGACTTTCCACTACGTTTTAGTTTTTGCCAATGTTTCCTACAAATGCTAGCCCAAAATCCGTTATTTGAAAACACGATTTCATTTAGCGATGAAGCAAATTTCTCAAGGAATGCCATAAACAATTTTTACAACAACCATTTTTGGGCAGAAGAGAATCCGCATTCGATACGCGAAAGTAATTTCCAAGAACAGTTTTCAGTAAATGTGTGGGCCGACATTATTGGAGATTATTTGTGAGGAACTCCCACGGCTGCTAGAAGAGGTACCAATTCTTGTCAGATACCAAATGTGGTTCATGCACAATGGTGCACCACCGCACTTCAGCATAGAGGTAAGAAACTTTCTCAATCAAATTTTTAACAACCGTTGGATAGGTCGAGGGGGACCTCAGCCATGGCCCCCTAGATCCCCAGACCTGAATAGCCTGGATTTTTTTTCTGGGGACACCTGAAAGCATTAGTATGTCAGACCTCAGTCTAGACAGAAGAGGATTTAGGAAACAGAATAATAGCTTCATGCGACATCATTTGCAATACTCCTGGAATATTTGGCAGAGTCCGTCCATGAGCCGAAGACTTGATTCGTGCATTGTAGCAAGAGGCGGACATTCTCAACAGTTTTTATAATTTTGTTTTATTTTTATTTGATTAGCTAATTAATTGTTTTGTTTTAATTTATTTTTAATTTGTAATGTATTTATCTGATTGTTGATAACTCTGTCGGTTGATCTAAAATAAAAATGAAAATAATTACTTAGAATACATACAAATAAAAACAGCTTTTTACTCTGCTTTATTGCGCCTACACTTAATTTCCATCGATGGCTATTTGCGCAAATAAATCAAAAACGGTCACAGATACGAGAATAGTGCAAAAGACCAGAACGCTAAACAAATGAATAGAGAGTTCAAATTTCATACAGGGAGCTCCAAAAAAAAATTCTGAAAGATAAAATTGTAGCCGATTCAAGAAAATGTAACACCCTGTATACTGCGACCGACAATTTTGATACTTTATTGTAGAGATTCTAAAAAATGGTTGATGTTCCAAATTTGAAACAGTTATCACAGAGAGAAAACGCAAAATACGTGAAAAAAATTGAAACTTTGCCACCCTGTAAATAGGGAATATAACGCGTTTTAGACAATGCATATATTTACATTTTTTTCTTATTTTGACGAGTACCTACTATCACCCCCTGAAATATCTGCATGACATTAAAAGAAGAAAAAGTGTTGGCGTCAAACCTCCAAAAACTTCTCCAGGACGACGAAAACTTGAGCTGGATGACGTTTTAATGCAGAGAATAAGGCGAAAAGTTCACAGTTTGTTTTCAAAAAAATATAATCCCACGCTGGACAAAATTTTGTCCGAGAAGACCAGGACTACCCATTTATGTGTAGAAGGTTTTCGGTGGAAAAAATATAATAGGCAATCGATTTTAATAGACAGAAGCGATATCGACTGTTTGAGAAAAAATTACATTACGAAGCATCCGACAAGCCAGAGAAGAAAACAAAATAATACATCACCTAGACGAAACATGATTAAATGAAGGCCATACTGACTGTGACTAAATTTTGGCAGGATGAAAATATTAAAAGTTTAAGGCAATCATTTTTGGAAGGATTATCTACAGGATTAAGACTGCCATCTGGAAAAGGACATCGACTTATCATAACCCATATTGGAAGTTCCAATGGATTTGTTAAAGGTGGTCTACTGATGTTTCCATCTAAGAATACAGGAGACTATAACGAAGATATGAATGCCGATGTCTTTGAAGAATGGTTCGAGCAAATGTTGGATCTTATACCAAAAGATGCCATCATTATATTGGATAATGCAAGTTTTTACTCTAGGCTGACGGAAAAATTACCGACAAGTGCGTGGCGTAAAAGTGAAATAACAGAATGATAAGTTTAAGACAAATTGAATTTCCATTAGATTCCTGAAAAAAAGAACTATTGGTACTAGCCAATTTACATAAAAATGCATTAAAAAGATATGTGGTCCATGAAATGGCAAAGTTACTGGGAATATCTGTGCTCAGACTCCCTCCTTACCACTGCGAATTAAACCCGATCGAACTTATATGGGCTCAAATAAAGACAGATGTCGTCAGAAAAAAACACGACCTATAAAATGGTGGATTTAAAAAGACTCTTTAATGAAGCTCTCGGTAAAATTAGTGCGGAAAACTGGAAAAAGTGTATGGATCATGTGATAGAAGAAGAAGCCAAAATATGACAGGTAGATATAATAATCGAAGAAATGGTTGAACCGCTTATTATAAACGATGTTAATAAAAGTCTTATAGTTTCGACCGTTACTTGATGAAAATCCATATTGAACATAATATGAAAGAAAACACTAATTGTTTTTTGATTTTCACTTTAATATGTCAACATGACACGTGTTTCACCATCACAGCGGCTTCTTCAGATGTAAGGTATTAAAAACAGATATCTTAATATATAGGTCTAACTAAAGGTAGCGATGAAAAAACCTAAGGTAAACATTAAGGTATTAATTATTATTATATTGACAATAATAACTAGACGTCCTAACGACAAAGCTTTAAATTTAACAAAGGAGAGGTATAAATATCTTGTTTATCATTTAATAAATATGGGGAATTTTTCAGTTTGTTAATTTCCAAGGATTCAAAGAGATTTAATTTTAATCCTTTTGGTTCCAGATGTAATATGTCATAGTCTTTATCAAAATTATGATTTTCTGTTATTAAATGATCCGCGTACGTGGAATGTTTATTATTTTTGGTAAAAGAATCAAAGTTTTAAAAGACCGACCAGTTTGACCAATATATGATTTTTCACAAGAACCACAATTTAATTTGTAAACTCCACTTTTGTTATCTTTCGCTGTTCTATCCTTATTGTTTTTAATGATCTTGCTCAAGTTATTGTTAGTTTTATATGAAATATTAATGTTTTGTTCATTAAGTAAACTTTTTATGTTATCGCTAGCTCTACCTATGAATGTTAAAGTTGTATATTTAGATTTTTCTTTTGTTATGGGCATAATTTCATTTATCGCTTTTTTATATGACATTCTAGAGTGTATTTTATCTATTATTTTATGATTGTAACCGTTATTGGAAGCTATTTGTTTTATTAAATTAAATTCTTTATTAAAATTTTCTCGCGACATAGGGACATTAATTAAGCGGTGGACCATGCTATTATATGCTGCTAGCTTATGTTGAATAGGGTGATGTGATTTACAGTTAATTGTTAGATCAGTGTGGGATGGTTTATGATAAATTGAAAATTCAAATTTATTATTGGTTTTAATAATGGTTAAATCTAGAAAATTGATGGAATTATTATTCTCGGATTCTAGTGTAAAATTAATTTTAATTTTAATAAAAGTTCATCTTTCTAATCGAACTATGATTAAGCCACAACGACAAAGTATTATTCGATTTTTAAAAATGCTTTATTTATAAGATTCTATATTATATCCTGTTTTTGTAATTATATTATATAAAATAGTACCACCCATTGTTATTTATTAGTCAATACGATTTTTTAAATGTTTTCTTATAATATAATACAATTTTAGGAGAATAGGCATGTTTAAGATTTTTAATTTAAAAACTTCCCCACTACACGCTCCTGGCTATTCTCAAATATAACAACAGCTTGCGATAAATTCAGGGTGGACCTACCTAAAGAATGCTCATTATTTGGATCCTTTAACGTAAACACAATAGATTATAAGGGATGGTGTTTAGATTGTTCTTGATACCCCGGTATGCGTATTGCATATTTAATGAGCATTTATTACTTCGCGCCATTTAAAGACAGACTATAGTAACTACTATGGACTGATGCAACATATTTCAAACCTATTTAATTATTTTGCGCGCGAAATGCAGGCCAATTGGAAAATATTCACAATAGCTTAATGTTCCCCCCGGCCGAATGATCCCCATCTTCCCCTAATAGCGTTGACTCATTTGTTACCATAAATATCATTACAGTTCACGTAATGATAAGTTGTAACTTCTTCTAATTCTACCATTTTTTTTTTCGGCAAAAAAATCACAACCAGCAAAGCTTGCATAAAAAATAAATAAAAATGATTCCTAAATAAAAAGTGATTTCCAGAGATTAAGGCACATAATATTCTAATCTAATTTATATTTTGCGAGATATTTTGTTAAATACTTTTTTTTTAATTAACAATAAATTCAATGACAGTTAAATTTGGTGTTAGGTACCGTAAGACCCGATAACTTTGAACAGCTATATAACTTTGAACGAAAAGTCCTTAAAACCTGTTCTATCTTAAATTCATGCCTATTTACAGTAAACAGTCGAGTTTTGCTTTTGGACGCGAACAGTTCTTTATAAACATGTGCAATTCTGCAGCCGCTATGATTGTCTGACATATCCTATCAATCCTAAAAACATTGAACGGTTCACCTAGTCCAATAAATTCGGTGAAGATATCCACTTATAGACTTTACCCATAATGAAGGAACAAGAAAATAAATAAAAAAGTTTACGTCTCAAAAGTTATCGACAAAACTAAAAACGGCTTGCAAATATATTTAAGTATTACCTACGAGTTTTCATTTTTGTATTAGGTAGTTATTTTTTGGTCGGTTTTAGCCTACGTTTACCATTAAAATGTTATGCTTACAGTTTCTGTAAATTTTTTAGGGGGAAATGTAAAAATTATCATTTGTCATCTTTATAACGTTTAATTTATTTAAATTTATATAAAAGCTATGTTTGAAATTTCAATAAATGTTACACTAATTGAGGGTAATTTATTATTTTATAGCATGTTTTTAAATAATTTTTTTTGGGTAAATACTTGTTGAAGATCTTATAACTTGAAACTTGTTCAATGTAATGATTATAGCCGAATCACATTGAATATATCATTAAGGTTTAGGTCTGTTCAAAGTTAAGAAGTTGAGCCTTAACTTTGAACACAGTGATTTTAATTTTTAAAAGTACTTTTTAACCATAAATGAAAAAATGTTATTACAAATACCCAAAGGTACAGTTAACCCCCTCCCCCCCCCATGTACATATAATTGGTTTGCTTTTATTGTCTATGACATATTTAAGCTACAATGAACGAAAGTTTAAAATTGTTCAAAGTTATGGGGTTTTACGGTATTTAAAAAGATTCCCAACTAAAAAAAAAGTACTGCCGCCTTATTTATAATATTTTGATTGTTATTAAAAAGATACGAAGCCATTACTTGTTTATCAACAGAAACCTTGGAAAAACCAGAATATTTTTAAAACTCAACGAGTTCGTCGAATTAGATTCCCTATTAAAGCAGTATAACCATATTAATTTGTAAATCTAGTAAACAGTTAATACACGTCTCAATGACCCTGATACCACTCAAAGACAGTTGATCTAGAATTTAAGACAGTTGTAAAGTTATATAATATAAGAGTGACTTCTAAAATATACAGGGTTATGATAAAGAAACTGATTAGTATTTTATATGGAATATCGCCCAATTAATCAAGAATCGCTCGCACCCGTCAAATTTACTTTTTTAAAGTGCAGTTTTCAAGAAAAAAAAAATTATACAACTGGATCAAAAAATGCTAAGGGTATCAACTTTAAATTAATTAATGAAATATATTGTATATTTTTACATTTTTACATTCTACAATCAATACCTATCTTCAACGGTTTACGAAATATTTTCTTTCAAAAACTATTAGATACCAACCAGAAAACCTTGGATACGTAATCAGCGAACTCAAAATAGGTGTACAAACAAAATTAGTGAAAAATTCCCTGTTTTCAGCTTTCATATCATTTACCATATTTTAGAACTGGAAGGTTCAATTTTGTTTTTAATCTACAGTGTGTACAGGGTCTTCCAACGAGGACTGAACAGGGGCTCATTTTTGAGCTTCCTTGTATTTAAAAAAAAATCCAAAATAGCCAATTGATGTACTTTTTCCTGCAGAATTCAAAAATGAAACCAAAAATTTATTTGAACCAGAAACAAAAGAGTTGGATGACGCTATGGATAAGGTGTTTTTTAAATGGAACATAGCTTTTTTTATACGATTTTTGGAACTAGTGTTTTTTTTTGTCCGTTCTGATTAAAATATTTAATATTGTGACAGCTATATTTATTAAATTTTAATGTTTTATCCAGTATAATTTAACTTTAACCTGTTTGAAACATACACTAGGTAATAAAGGTATAATCACCTTTGAATCCTTCAAAGTCAAAAAATTTGACAAAGTTACTATAATATTGCCGAAATGAAATATTCATTAGATGAGAGATTGCAGATTGTTATCTTGTTCTACAAATGCCAAGAAAATGCAAGAGCAGCAAGGAGAAGATTTATTGCAAATTTTCACATAAATATATCCGTCAATACTATTCTAAGGATAAAGAACCTATTTGAGGAAAATAAAACATTACATTCGGCATGCGGAGGGGCCCCATCATGTTGCCAAATTAAATTTTGATATTCTTCCAATGGTAAATCTTTCAAAAAGTTCTCAATTTCGTTTTCTAAGAACTCGTAGTATCTCTGTCCATTTAAAGTCCCGTTAAAAAATATTGGTCCCAAAATTCTATTATTTTTTATGCCACACCAAACATGGATTGAAGTCCTTCCTTGAAATTGAATTGTCTGAAATTTTCTTGGACTTCCAACGGCCCAGTGATGATTATTATGTCTATTGAAAACCCCCGATGTTGTGAATGTGGCTTTGTCAGTCCATAAGATATTTCTGAATAAATTAGGGTCTTCGTTTTCTTTCCGAATCACAATTTGGGAAACAAATTGGAAGCGAAGTTCTTTTTGTGCCGGTGTTAGATGTTGAAGTGGAAGGATATGATAAGACTTAAATTTATGATTTCTTAAAGTCCTGTCAACATTTCCTTGGGTAACTCCTCTGCGTCTTACACCGCCGCCGTATTGAACGTCCCGAACTGCGTCCGAAATTGATTTGGTTGGATTCATTCGAAAATAATTCACAATGGCACGGTCTCGATTTCTATTCCTTTCTGGATTTCTTTTTCTGTCATGTAATGTTTTATTTTCCTCAAATAGGTTCTTTATCCTTAGAATAGTATTGACGGATATATTTCTGTGAAAATTTGCAATAAATCTTCTCCTTGCTTCTCTTGCATTTTCTTGGCATTTGTAGAACAAGATAACAATCTGCAATCTCTCATCTAATGAATATTTCATTTCGGCAATATTATAGTAAATTTGTCAAATTTTTTGACTTTGAAGGATTCAAAGGTGATTATACCTTTAGTACCTAAAAAATCACTCGTTCCAAAAATCGTATAAAAAAAGCTATGTTCCATTTAAAAAACACCTTATCCATAGCGTAACTCTTTTGCTTCTGGTTCAAATAAATTTTTGGTTTCATTTTTGAATTCTGCAGGAAAAAGTACATCGATTGGCTATTTTGGATTTTTCTTTAAATACAAGGAAGCTCAAAAATGAGCCCCTGTTCAGTCCTCGTTGGAAGACCCTGTACATACAGTAAGAAACAAATTCATTATTTAATAATCTAAAACCATTTCGTAAAAATCCTCAGACACGTATATAATAATTTTTAATTGTTCATATTTTGACTTATAAATTTATTACACAGGGTAACTTATGTAGTAGATATGACATTATCGACGATTTTTTTAAATATAAACCCCTATATTTCAGTTCAGATCTATAATCTCCAAGAACAGCTGATTTTAAAAACATAACACACTATGGGCCTAAAACTGATAGTTTCGTAGCTACAGGGTAAAAAAAATATTTTTTTAAAAGTATTTTTAATTTAAGAACATTTAAAAAAATTAAATACTTAATTAAGTGTCGAAATTGTCGTCCTTCTTGTGCCTGGCAATACCCCAAGCGATCAATAAACTCTTGTTGGACTTTTATTATGGTTTCTTCTGAAATATTCCTGCATTCTATTGTTATTTCGATCGAAATCGTCAATATTGGCAGGTCTTATTTTATAAACAACATTTTTCAGGTGACCCCACAAGAAGAAGTCTGGAGACCTAGGAGGTCATTTAATAGACCCACGTCTTACAATCCACCTTTTCGGAAAAACTTGATTGACATAATGGCGCACTACTGCTGCTGTATGTGGAGGCGCGCCATCTTGTTGGTACCTACCACAAATTTGTATCTAGAATTGCAGAATAATTTCTACTCGGATGTAAGTTAACTAGCGTAGGGATAAGAAAGTCTTAAAGAAACTCAAGGTAATTTAGCCCGTTTACATTGTTGTGAAAAAAATATGGCCCAATAATTTTGTTTTTCACTATACCCGCCCAAACATTATTTTTTTAAGAAATTAGAAAAATTATATCCATATTATTTTATACCTGTCCAAAATTTACTAACAATTGACTTACAAACAATACTCCACTTCTGTCAGTTTTCAGGTCATAAACATAGTCAATATCCAATGTTCATCAATGGGAATTGGGAACTGGAAAATCCACACTTAACGAGAGAACGCCATTTTCAATATGAATTATCTGTAAACAACTGGTGTCGTATAATAGGCGATTTTGGAGCTTTTGAATTACCTGCCAAGCTGGATGATGAACAGTATTTGCAGTTTTTGAACAATGATTTAGTAAATTTACTTCATGAAATTCCTTCAAATATAAAACAAGATATCTACCGCTACACTTTTCACTTGCAGTTCGTAATTGTCTTAATCAGCGGTTTCCTAATAGATGGTTTGGCCGTGCTAGCAATTTTCCACCCCGCCGCCCTGACCTTAACCCTTCAGATATTTCTTTTGGAGTTATACAAAATCTTTAGTCCATAAAGTAGAGATGCAGACACGCTACCAACTGTTGCAAAGGATTCAGGATGCAGCCAACATAAATCAAAATAACGAAAGAACTTTATTTAAAGTAAGGCGCTATTCGGTAAAAGGTTGAAGGAAATGCACAGAAGTAGGCGGTGGACATTTTTCACACTTGTTGAAATGGTTTTACTTTATAATTTTCTAATTTTTTGTCAAAACTAATTAGTTTTTTTTTGTTGAAATTAAGAAATTCCATGCAATGTTGTCTAAAAACGCAAATATCCCGGAAACGGATTGTTTTAGTAAAATAAATGAATATTTCTTTTTTCTTTAGAAATTACCATTCTATTATAAATTTGAGTCCCAATGAAGATACCCGCAAAATATTTTGGGAGTGATGTAGTAGGCGTGTAGTGTGTAACTAGCGCCCTCTACAAGTTATTGGAAAAACAGGGATATATTCATGTTTCTCGCCCTGCAAAACCCCAATAACAAATTTTCATGTTTATGTCTTAAACACAGTTTGAGCTATAAAAAAAAACATTAATTTAGAAATTAAACTTTTACCCCGTATCTTATTAACGACCAACATTTTACTAAGGCATATTTAACTGAAACCTATTATTTTCATGTATAGAATCCATGGTTACTCTATCGCACATTCGTTATTTATTTTATTTATTTATTATTAACCAGTATCAACAGCTAAGCCAATTACAGATAATTCTTAAATCTACCCTGAAAAAAAAGAAAAAAAAAAGTAAAGGTACAGGGGAACCAACAAGAAACACAGTTCTACAAAAATACTAAAATAGACTCAAGAAACAGATAACAGAGAAATAAAGTAAAAGGTATCAAGTACCTACTTAAGTCAATTATCAGGTAAAATTTTCACATATTGAGAAGTTTACACCAATTGTCCAATCCCAACCTAGCCTCAACTATCCTCTTAAATTTACTAAGACTAGTTATATCAATGTCGATGTCCGACGCATACAAATTGAAGTAGTGGTACAACTTATATATTGGTGAGTTTTTATAAAGGTTTGTGCGCGGATAAGCAAGACACTTGGAAAACGGGATCCGATTCTATTGATCGCCAACGGTAGTTTGCTTAGAATGTCAGGACAATCGATACTACCCTTTAGAATAAGAAACATGGTGCACAACAAAATTTTGATTCTTCTTTTGCGAAGAGACAGCCTACCAAATACTCCCAGAAGGTGCTCATTGTCGCAGCCTCTTGGGGATACACACCAAATTTTCTAAAATACATACACTTCAAGAACCGCCTCTGCATTCTTTCAATGATCGTGACCCAAACATTATACTGAGGAGACCAAATTTACCTAGCATATTCTAAAACCGGCAGCACAAGGCTATCAAAAAGAGGAAGGCTCACTTTAATATTAAACTATTTCGTGTTTCTAACAATAAACCCGGCTATTCTCTGTGCGCTTTCTATGTTTGATAAAATATGATTGGAAAATACAGAGTTGGGTCAAAGATTATTCCCAAGTCCTTTTGTTGATTTACTCTTGTTAATTTAGTACCATTTATGGTATAATCGTAGCTAATTATGTTTTGATTGAGGGTAAAAGACATGCATGAACATTTCCCTTCATTCAATTTAAAGTCATTTGAGTTACACCACTTGGTCACGTTTGGAAAGTCATCCTGAAGAGATTGACAATCTTCGATCGACTTGATTTGAAAGAAACATTTTAAATTATCAGCAAATAGTAGTCACACCACATTCTCAATATTGCCGATTATATTATTAATAGCTGCCAAAAACAAAAGAGGCTCCAGATTGGATCCTTGGGGAACCCATGAGGTGCTCTTGAAAATAGTTGATTTGCAGCCCTAAACTTCAACAAACTGAAATCTGTGACTCAAGTAGGACTGGATTAATTGAATGATATACGAAGAAACATTCATATCCGATAATGACCTGAGAATAACACAGTGTCGAACCCTATCAAACGCCTTTTCCATATCGGTATATATGACATCCACCTGGGCTTTACTATTCATGGCTTCGTGGATGTACTGGCAGAAAGTGGTCATATTGGTAAAGGTTGATTTTTTTGGTAAAAAGCCGTGTTGGCATAAAGTCAATTTACCCGATATCTCTTTGAAGAGTCTCTCATAGACTATAAGTTCAAAAACTTTAGATACTGAACTCATAATACTTATTGGACGGTAGCTCCTTATTTGATCTTTGGGACCTGACTTATAAATAGGAATCATTTTGCTTACCTTCCACCTATCCCATATAGACCACCCTGTATAAAAACATGTTAGGATATAAAACCGTACATCTTCTCAAAGTCTAGAGATAATGAACCAAACCGAAAGTGAGATTATCAAGGAACGATGGAGCTACAGTCTAATTTTAGCTACGATTGCTAGTAGGTAGAGTTAAAAAAAAAATTATTACACGCGATTCAAAACAAAAATTAATTTTATATCAAAAATTAGGGCAACAATGACATGGTCAAAAAACCAACTTACAATGCAAATAAAAAGAATTCTAATTGGACTTCAGGTTCAGAAAAAAAAATAGAAACAAATATTGTGTTATAAATTAATGATGATTGGTTAATTTGGTCTAGGAGTGTATTAAATTAATTTTCATACACAATTCATTTTTTTTTTGGATTAATAAATATAACATTCAATTTGCTATTTTGGATAACATAGCAAATTTAATTATTTTTAAATCTCTTATAGCCTATCTAGCCCCTGAGGTTAAAAAAATGACTCTAGATAACAGTTCAATGCCATATTTTACTTACAATGCAAATAAAAAGAATTCTAATTGGACTTCAGGTTCAGAAAAAAAATAGAAACAAATATTGTGTTATAAATTAATGATGATTGGTTAATTTGGTCTAGGAGTGTATTAAATTAATTTTCGTACACAATTCATTTTTTTTTGGATTAATAAATATAACATTCAATTTGCTATTTTGGATAACATAGCAAATTTAATTATTTTTAAATCTATTATAGCCTATCTAGCCCCTGAGGTTAAAAAAATTACTCTAGATAACAGTTCAATGCCATAATATAGTGTCGACAAAGCTAGGCTTATTGCAAAAATGAACTGTTCAGGATACCTCTTTCTCGCTAACTACTAACTACTATGTTCTTGGCATCTAAAATAATATGCCAAATTTATCATAGAATATCATTCTTTAAATACACTGTCGATGGCACAGCTTAAAATCACAGTTAAAGTCTGTTCAGAGATATAAGAAAGTGACTAACTGATCCCAATTAGGAAAGACCCACACCAGCTGTAAAATTGAAATATGGCCGAACAGGTCTGTATTTTGCTTAGAATTTAATCATGGTTTGTGATCAAAATAAGTAAGACATTAAAATAAATAATATTTTATTTATGTTTAAATGTGAAATTACAAGTTATTTTATTATGAAAAATTATATTTATGATTTCAAAAATATACAAATTATTCGGTACTTATAATAACTATTCACTTAATATATCAATATTAATATCGCCATCATCATCTGCTGTTCTAATTATTATTTGTGCTATATTGTTTATATGTATATAGGATTTTTCCACTTTTTCAACATGTGTAACAGAATTTGCCCAACTTTGTTAAGGGATGTTAAAAACTTAAGTTTCTATAAGCTCAAGTACACTGAAGTTAATAGTAGGGCAAATATTGTTACGACGAATGGCAGATTTCAGTTGGTGCCAAACAAGTTCGATGGGATTAAATATGCAATGGTATGGTGGAAGCCTTAAAACTGTATGCCCTAGATTTTTTGCATAATTATCACAAAAGTATTATTTTTGTAGTTTTAAACTTTGTATCATATTTGTCGAACCAGGTTTCATCCAAGTAAATAATCGGCCTTTGCTGATCTCTGTAAATCCTAATTTTTTGTAGATATTCGGATCGCCATTTCCGAATTCTACCGGATTCCATTAAAACTTGTCTTTTGTTAATTTTTTTAAATCAAAACCCATATGTTGGATACACTTCCATAACGTTGTTCTACCACATTTAACGCCGGTTTCATCTTTTTCAAGCCTCTTAATTAAATTATCTACTGTAGGCACCCTTTGTTCCTCGTATAACTTGTAAATTTTACGCCGTATTATATTATCTTGATCACTTCCATCTACCTTCGAGATAATGCCAATATGGGTTCTCTTTATCCTGGCTAAAATGGGATTATTCACAATTTTCCATACAGTTGATGTTGGAATTTTTGTTAATGTGGCCACTTATTATAAAAAACGAAACTAAGATGATGATGAAAGTCACAAAATGATAAATAACACGTGTAGCGATCTAATAAGTCTTAAGTTTAACATAAAAGAAAATTTAATTTAATATTTTCTGATTGATGGCAGTTTTTTAAAGTATAAAAATGTCAAGCTGCGTTACGGTGCTACATACTCTATTATGTCTTCACAGTCGTGAACAACAACAAAATTAAAAAATTTACTTAAACATGTTTGAAAAAGTTTTTCACAGATTTGTTGATAAGTACACTTTTAAATTATAAAATCTGTATTTACTTCCATTTTTAATTACAGCGTACAAAGCAGTGTCCCTAGCTTCAAGCGTTAGGTTCGTCACATTCAGTAGTTTAAAAAAAAAAAGATATGAGGTTAAATGCTTACTCAACTTTACTTCTAAGAGTGTCGTGCTAGTTCGCCTAATTGCATTTGATAAGAGCGCATGTCATAAACATTAAACAATAAGCAAAGCGGTTACTAAAGGTGTGTATGCTTATTGGATGTCAGGTACGTCACGTTAAATAAGCATTTATGTATTTTCTTTTTTATTATTTATTATTATTATTTTTTATATCACGCAATTATACAGACATGAAAATTGTTGGTTATATTCACAGAGAATTGGACATGCAATATATGTTCTAAAGTTCAGGCAATGCACTTTGGATTGAGTTACAATCAAGCAGTCTACACATAGTGGTTATTTAATGTGAAAATGAGCCCCCAAAATGTGTTTTATTATATCTCCTTCGACCCGCCATGATGCATCTGCTCTTTGGGTTCACTTATTACCGAAATTGCAAGAGCTAGGACAAAAAGAAGTACAAAATATTTACTATTTTAGTAATGCACTGATATCGCAGTATAAAAATAAACAAAACTTTTTTTTTAAGAACATTCTATAGGAACCTGACTTTACCAATGCAACATGGAACTTCTCTGAAGTAGCTCATGGAGAAGGTGCCACCCATGGAGTCGGTGCATCTGTAAAAAGAGTGACTGATAATCTGGTTTGGAAAGGAACCAGCATTCTCAATGAAGAAATGATATCTGAATTGATTTTAGACAGAAGGTAAGGATGTGGAAATAATTAAGGGTGTCATAAAAATTCGATAAATAATTTTAACTAAAGAAACACCTCCTGTTTTGTTTGCAAGAACGTTATCTTGCAATTTTAAGACATTTCCCACAATTTATAATTGTCATGATTTACGGAGTGTTTGTCCTAACGAGAATTATCAATTGCAAGAACAAGACCATAGCAACGCGAGATTAATACCAATTACTAATGAAAACCTAGCAATCGATCGGTGGGTCATTGAAAAATATAATGACATATTTTATCCAGGCATAATAACTGGTAATGGCTTTACTAATCATTCAACATAATATGAAGTAAAAGTTCTTCATTCCGTAGGATGTAATAAATATGTTTGGCCTGCCGAGGAAGACCACCAAATTTGGTACCTTAAGCAAGACATTATTTACGTCACTAAACTATCAGTTGGTGTTACTAAACGCATTTTTTCTTTTAATAATCCCTTGTGGCTTGTTGTTTTTGCAAAACTTCCTCAAGTTGGTAATATAAATATTCTAGCTATTATCCTTCCATGATTTTAATTAAACAACGATTTGATTCTACAGATAGAATTATGAAGTGCGTCACATCAAGTTAAGTTCATCACATTTGAAATATTTGCCGTTTTCGTTACGAAATAAACATTTATTAGTAAAAATGCTAAACTACTTACAATTTTAATAATATTTCATCCTGAAAATAAATTAAACTAACCATCAACCTTCCTGTACTAATAACTACATTATCGTGACAAACCTGACGACCACCCAAGAAGCATTTTAACGACGTCCGACCAATTTTGTGCTTCTTACGACGTCGCATTAGTTTCAAACAATAGTCATCCTCCTGACTATTACTAAACGATGTTGGGGCGACGTTTGTCTGGGTCATATTTGATGACGTTGTACTTAGGTGCAATATACAACCTCAGATCAGCGTCGGATTTTGTCATATAAAGAATAGTTGTGTTTAGGTCATGGAGCCAACGACGCGATTACGTTGGTGATAGTCTCAAATAAATTACTTCCATTTACGTGTTCTATCCAATGTTGTAACAACGTCAGTACACAACTAAGGTCTAGTAATTTTTCGATTTTAAAGTTTTTGCATTTTTGAAATGACAAGTTGGCAAACAACAAATAACTTTTTTGTAACCCTACTTTATAATAAATTTGAAAATTAAAAACAAATACAATGAAACGGCGTTTTAAATATTCTGCAACTTATTACAGACGAAAAAAAAGTGAACTATAACAGCTTCGAAAAGGTTGCTCAAGCTCTACCCCTACTGTATGCCAAGAAGTCATCAAAAACCCGATCTCAGATCAGACTGGCGTTCCCACTGGGCGTTCCCATCTCCTCTGCTCAAGACAACTCGGATCAGATTGATAATAGTGATTCTGAAACATATGATACACCACCCAGACGGCACCCTATATATGCCTGGAATATTCCCCTATCTGCCAATAGGCCATAATATCTTGCAATATTCCTGGAACATGCACTGAATATCTCAAATGTATCTTATCTCATAAGAATAATATTCCATATCTATGCCATTGTAGATATGCCTGGAATATGCCTATTTATAGGATATGAATTGTGGAATTCAATTATTTTTTTTTAGTACTTATTGATAATAATATAATATATAATATACATATTTATACAGAGTGATTGCGGTCTTAAATTCTATTTTTACATAACTTGATATACGTATAGGAACTATTTATTAATAGATAATATAGAGGAAGGTGCATACATGTATGCACACCTAATTAAAAAAAAAATTTAATATGAAAATGTTTTAGACTTCATAAAGTTTTTGGGTAGGCATTTTCTGCATTTTATTAGTATTTTGTTAAAAATAAAACTTGATTTTTTTTTATTATATTAAGTATTTAGTCAATTTTTGGATTCGAGCGGTGATAAATAAATTTGGCGTTTTATACGGTGTTGCTAGATTCCGCGCTTGTAATTAAATTCTAAACTAACATATATTTTGATTGCAAATAAATTTATACTAAAAATTTATATATTATATATATGTGATTAATTGAGGGCTGCTCTTCTAAAAAAAAATTAGCAATCGTTATTTTTTAATAACAATTTTTTTAACACAAGTTTAATTAATTAATTTCTGTTGCATAACTCGGAAACGCTGCCTGTACGTCACAGAACTGACAGAACCTGCTTTAGTTAATTTGTTTTCACCTTGTTTTAAAGAGTATCTAGTTTTTAGGTTTTAATTTTTTTTTATTTAAAAAAATAAAAAAAATATTAATTTTAGTGATGTTTTATTATACCAAATTTGTAACTCTACTTACTAAACTAACTGACCTGACCTAAATTAAATATATTTATATGAAAAAGAAAAAAAAATGAATATTCTTAGCATATGCCATAAATATATTTTGGCAAATTAAAAGATATTGCAGGCATATATTTCATGGTGACCTGGAATATGCATACAATATGCCAGTCATATGCCCTGGCAGATATGGAACATTTATGGGATATTCCAATATGCCAACGGAATATTCATGGAATATGTATGGAATATGTTTGTGCCGTCTGGGCATAGACCATTTAAGAACATATGATTTTGACAAGAACTATAACCAAAACTTGTAACTTTGCCCCCCAGCAAATATAGCCGTTGTCAAATATGTAATGGTAATTTCATGGCTTTGACATAAACTTTAACCTAAATTTGTCAAATTTGCCCCCCAGCGACGTCATCCTTAAATGGTCAATTGGATGATTCAGAAATAGATTCCTCCGAATACCAGGCAGAACAATATTTACTAAATACTGGACTTAAGTTAAGAGAACCTTTAAGGAAGTGGGCACTAAAAAATCAAATCACACATACTGCTATAAATGACCTGTTAAAAGTATTAGCAGAAGCTAATATTTTGACAACTGAACATGATTCGATACGACCGTACGATCTCTGCCGGTAACACAGATTCCCGTTGTTTCGGGTCGTGAATAGGTCGTAATTAGTATATTTTCCAACCTAAAGTTATATTTAGTAAGGCATAGGTAAAAAATTACCACTAGAAGTTGTTATTAGTAAAACTTTGGTAGTTTATACGACTACGCCATTTTAGCAATTTGCAATGTTGTATTTTCGGCGGCCATTGTTGTTCAACTTTATTTATGCTTGTTTCTAACTAAGATTACTTCTAAAATAAGTTTTTAAACACATTTAAATTCCGCAATTAAGCAAGAGAAATATAATTTTACAGTTTTACACTAAAAAAATTTTTCTTCAAATTTTTTTTTTCAAATATGTTTTTTTTTTTATTTACAAAAACTGCGAATTAGCGCGGCGCTTCTTCTATTTTCTATTTATTTTACCCATATTTATAAGTAAAGTGCCATGCGTTTGCATTTTTAACAGGTCCGACTCGCGAACAAATATATTCTTAATTACCATCATCCTATACGTATATTTTTGCCATCTACTTTAAATAAAAACATACCGACATTATGTTACAAGTTAATATTGCCCTATCATACTTTATAAATTAGAAGGTTAGCGCAGTAGCAATAATATAACCAATTGGTATATTTACGCCGACTCTTTACTGCCAATACCTAAAATTTTGCACGACGTGGGTTGATTTTTTGTACCAGAAAAGTTGGTCGCCACTTGCCCTTGTCCACAACTTTAAGTCGGTTTCCGACATTGAAACGACCCAATAATGATTGACCATATTGGTGCAACCAGGAGTTGTAACAAGGTTGTAATGCGGTTAGATGCCGACGTCGAGTCGCGTTGTCAAACGTCGGCTCGACGTAAAATTGCTGCTTGGGCACATTAAACGAAATGCCTAAAAAGGTAAGAAAATATAAATATATGAACAGCCCTTTGTATAAAATGCAGAATACCTTTTTTTGGAATTATATTATTTGATTATAGTGGGGTATATCATTAGTAAAAAAATTGAATTTTTAATTTCTATTTGGTGACTTTAAATGAGATGGACCTATATATTAAAATAGTTATTATCCTAACAAGTGCGGAAAGAGCCACTTTCCCGCACGCGACTGCCGTTACCCGAACGACGCGAAGCGGAGTTCGGGTAAGCAGTCGAGTGCGGGAAAGTGTCTTTCCGCACAAGTTAGGATCAAAATTTTTCCTACAGGCGTTGGAAAAACTACAACAAAATATTTCTAAAAATTTAATTTTACTGAAAAACAAACACAGATTTAATTTCTAATTATAACTAATATTTACATTAAAAGTACAATTTGATGCATTATGCAAATTGATTGCGGATGAAGCCATTGAAGCCAACTGATCCTGATGAGCGGATGGTTGCAAAGAAAGAGGTATCGAGCTGTTGTTAGCGCTGCTGGGAAACTGTGGAGTTTTTGCTTCTAAATTATAGCTCAAACTTGATGGACTATTGAGATTGAGAATTTTGTTAGACATGTTTTTTTTGTGTGTGATGGATTCCTCCAGGTAGCCTTCGGCAACAGACGTGGATTTCCATCCTCCTAAACGTTTAATGTTTGTTATTTCTTCGCCAGAATTAGCAAGTAGAGTGGCCGAGGAACGTCTAAAACTGTGGCCTGTGTATAATTCTGGATTTTTGAGTCCTATATAAGCTGCAATGTTGGAGGGCATTTTTCCTATGGTATTAATTCCAACACATTGGGTACTGCATTTTCCATGTTTGTAGTTCAAAAAGAATCGGCGGTGTGGAGTTTGCTGTGGACGTAAGTTTGCATATTTTCTGTATAGATTTAGAAAAATTTCATTATTGACTGCCTTAGTTATTACAAAGGATCTAGCAGAATGGTTTTTGGAGTCGTTTATTGTGACAATTATAACGTCTCCTTTGTCGTCTATGTCGTCAATGGTAAATTTAGTTAGCTCCTCACGGCGGCAGGCACCAGCCAGTCCAAAAATCGTTACCACTTTAATTAGAAGGAAAATTTCATCAGGTGCTTCTTTCATAAATTTCGCAATCTCTTCTTGTGTAAAAACTTTTGCTTTTTTTGCTCGAAAACCTACATTTTGTCTCTTGATGTACGCAGTAACTTTATAGTATTTACTGATATCTAAATCTTTCTTAACCTTAAGTACACTTTTCAACATGGAATATCGAGACCATAAAGTATTTGGCTTCCAAAGTTTAGACATTTCCAAGAAATATGCCAAAAGTACTTCTTCTCTTGGTGCTTTTACATTTTTCGCTTCACACCAAGTAACAAAATTATCGTATTGTTTTTCATACCTGACTATTGACTTTTTTGGTAGCAAATCCAAATTTGCGACACTTGCAGCTTCTAGAATATCTTCTGGAAGCTCATCGTCCGAGAAATTATCTATGGAAGACATCTGTATCAGAATCTGAACGAAATTATAAATCAAAGCCACGCTCCGGTGAAATGTTGTAAGGTGTCACTTTGACAATTAAATTTTATGTGTGTGTCGTGGTTACCATGTTAACATCTATGTACGGGGTTTTTGAAATAAACCGTTTTAAATCAGCTTTTTTAAAAATGTTTAAAATAAACGGCAAAAATTAGTGTTTCTGTAATATACCTCATTTACTTTCAATAAAAATTTATATTTTATTTATTAAAGTGTCTTTCCGCATGAGTTAGAATCAAAATTGTTTCTACAAGCGTTAGAAAAACTACCACAAAGTATTTCTAAAAATTTAATTTTCCGTGCGGGAAAAATTTTCCCGCACCGTGCCGGAAAAATTTTCCCGCACCGTGCGGGAAAATGGGTCTTTCAGAACCAAAACGAGTGCGGGAAAACGGTATATCGCGCACGCTTGTAGGAAAATAATTTTACAGCATAGTAAAATAGCATACGAATATTTCATCAAATATATTACTTTTTATACTCTATTGCTTAATGCCAGAGAGCAATAAAGTGTAAATTTGCAATGACAGGACCCATTAAGTAGGGTGGACAACTTAAAGCTTGCATTGTAAATTTCAGGTAAATTGCAATGATAGTATTTAAAAATTTCGTATTTTAGACCTACACAACCCGAATCTGTCCTAAAATAGGGTCACTCTAATTAGCATACAATAGAAAGACGAGTTTGGTGAGTAAAAGTAATGTAACAGCGGCGTTACTACAGGAAGTTTAAATATTAATATTTATAAAAAAAAATCTACTATAAAATAATACAACTTCATTTTTAAATTTTAGTAATCATGTTCCGAGTAGTCCGATGAACTATCGTCATTGGGGTCCAGAGAAATAATAAGGGGCTTTACAGTGTTTTCTAGCATGTTTTTAGCTTCCCACATCCTTTCTTCTATTTCAATCACATGTTCGATGCACTTACTCCATTTTTCATAATCCACTGTCTTTATTCCCTCTTGCAAGAGGTTTCCAATGTCTCTCATTTTAAAAGTGTTGTTATGCCTTGCTACAAACTCTTTTACTTGCGCCCACACTAATTTTATGAGGTTTAATTCACAGTGATATGGCGGAAGTCGAATTACTGTTATATTTGGTTTTAAAGCGATTTCGTCGACATCAAATTTCGCACAAAGAGGTTTATTCAATTTTACAATCGCCAGCAGCTCATTTCCAGCATATCTTAATAAAATGGCTTTTTATTTACAGTAAGCCAATGAATAAGTGGTAGCTGGCATTATCCATGACTATAACAGACCCAGGAGGAATAAGATCTCGCATTTGCTGGAAGTATTATTCAAGGACATCAGCGTTCATGTCTTCATGATAGTTTCCAGTCCGTTTTGATTTAAATGCTAGTAAGCCGCGATCGACAAATCCATTTTTGCTACCAATGTGAGTAATTATTAATCTTTTACCTTTTTCCGAGGGTGCTTTTACTCCAGTGGACCATCCTTCCATGAAAGCTTGACTCGCGCTTTTTATATGTTTATCCTGCCATAATTTATGAACGGTATATCCTTCATTTAACCAAGTTTCGTCCATATAATAGATATTCCTGTTTTCCCTTCGAAACTGTCTAACTGTCCTCAAATATTGTCGTCGCCAGCAGATGATTTCGCCTTTCTCTATTAAAAGTGATTTTCTGTTTTGAATTCTTTCATACCTAAAATTAATTTCCTTCAAAGTTTCCCATAGTTTCTTTTTACTCATGGAGGGAATAAATTCATCCTTTTTTATTTCAGACATTATTTTGTCCAAGGTAGGTATTCCTTTTTTTTAAGTAAAACGAGTGTATGGTTCTTCTAATGGTAGTCTTTTCATCCTCATTTATTACAGTTTCTTTTCTTCCAGTAGTTCTCTTTGATGACCTGATGGGGCCGCGTTTATCCTCGTCGTATATTGTTGACTGTCCGACTCCAGTCATATTCGAACACATTTTATCTATTTTTGCAACTCCGAACATTAACTTTTGGTGGCGAAGAACGTTGAACACTTTGAGAATAATAATTTTCTCATTTTTAGAAAGTGCAGTTTTACTAATTCGTTTCTCAGCAATAAATTCAGAAACACTAGCCATTTCCAAGAACGAAGTTTTCCAACAACTGCCGGAAAGTAAGTAAACATTTCAAATTACCTATGAAGTACGGCGAAGACCACTGGGTTTTATAGTTCAATATTGATATATTACTCTCTCGCATTAAACAACAAACTAATCTAAAACTAATCATCCAGTGAGCATAACTATTGAAAATGTAATTAACACTTAAAATACGTTTTTTAAGCATCTTAAATATCTGACATGCGGCCGTAACGATTTTGGCAGTTGGATTGTAGTCTGAGTTATCTGGGAATATTTAATTATCTAATATATATTTTGCAACCATAATTCAAACCCTAAGCCTAGCATGATTTAAATATTGGGTATCTGCATGTTATTTATTCTTGTGGTAGTGCCATGGCCTCGTGGTCCCTTAAGACGAACCGCCACTGATGACTAGGACAGATTAGGATGGCGAAGTCAATCTTAATCACAGCTCTTGCGACAGAGTAAATTGTAACGAACAAGCTCAGACATCTTCACTCGCACCGACTTTTTTAAAAATATTATTCGACATTCAAAGCTTAACTACTTATTTTTTTTATACACTCTATTTCTCTTAACTCTATGGACATTTAGTTAACAATAAATTCATCAAAGGTCGTAGTTGTTATAAGAATTTTATTTACCAGTTTGCTATTACTGACGTTACAGCTGTTAACTCTTAAACTGGAAACTCCATGATTAAATAATAAGTCTAAAAATGCTCTTCTTAGTATGTTTTCTGTGCTTTCAGAAACGATAGCATTAAAATTTTGTAATGTTGTTTACAGTGATTTTAATTATTTTTATGGTCATCTGTAGTCAAATAAATGGTTGTCCCTGTAAGTATTTATAGAAAATATTTAAATTACAATTTTACTAATATGGGCAGGGCTAATAGGTAAACAAAGCGTAATTTTCCAATTATATCAGTCTAATCGATTATATTTACTATATAATGGGCTTTGATGTAAACAACTAGCTACCTGAAACGGTGGATTACTTTAATAAAACCTGTAAGTTAAGGTTTTTTCGTTCCGACCCAAATTTTACAGTTTAACCTGTACCTGAAATTCCTTTTTCATTACAAATGTATGTATTAATTCATGATAGTATTATCTTTTAATTATCCATATTTTTCTAATATTTTAAAGCCTGTCTAGAGATATAAGAAAGTTACACTTTGCCTTTGAATGGGATTATGCAAGGGTGGCCATAAACAAACACTTATTGAATGAATAAATAATAAATGCAGGTAAATTATGGTCCGTACTTAAAAATGTCTTAAAGTAAACTGCAAATCCGGAAGATTATTATTAAAGTAATAGTTTGGTAATTTTAAACCGATTTTTATCTGATTCAAAATGAGAGGGTTAATCCCATAAAACAAATTATGTTCTAAAGACTGTATAATATATAGCCACTCTAGTTGTTAGTTTTAAGCTTAGTAATTATTCTTACTTCGTGTGTAGTACAGCGTTTGTTGAATCGTGTGCGAGTCATGGAAAATATGTGCGAGCCCAATGTATATCAAGAGATAACCCCGTCGAAAAGCAGAAAACACGGTTCTGTAGAAACTAAGGAAGTTATGAACAATGTTTATTCAACTCTCATTAAACGGTCAGCAAGCAAGCAGCGTTAGAAGAAACGGCCACATTAACAAAAATTCCAACATCAACTGTATGGAAAATTGTGAATAATCCCATTTTAGCGAGGAAAAAAAGAACCGATAGGTACTGGCATTTTCTAGGTAGATGGAAGTGATCAAGATATAATACGGCGTAAAATTTACAAGTTATACGAGGAACAAAGCGTGCCTACATTAGATAATTTAATTAAGAGGCTTGAAAAAGATTAAACCTGCGTTAAATGTGGCAGAACAACGTTATGGAAGTGTATCCAGGGCCGGATGGACCAATATTTTTTTGGGGGGCAAAGATGGCTTTTGCCGCCCTCTCCTTTAGAAGGCATTTGTGACATTTTAAGTCGTTAATAAAATGGATAAATTCTGGCCCTAAACAAACTAAAAATAAAAATAAAAGGCACGTTTTTTTGATAGTGGAATTAAAAAAGGTGCAAAGTATTATATAAAAATATTTTTTTTTAAGTTTTAATTCATTTTTGTATTTTTTTAGTTGTAAATACTTTTTTAAATAATTTTTATATTAATTTTTACTTCTGACAACGGTACTAGAATAGGTACCAAAACGTCAAGATTTTTTAATTGATCGAACGCCAAAAGTCAAAAAATAAAAAAAAAAACATTTATTTCTTAGTATATAAGTTACTTATGTGGCAAAATTCCCAAATAGTTAATTAAAAAAAAAGAGAATACATGTTCTAATTTAAAACTGCAAGTAAAATTTACTGAAAAATAAAACAACCAGCTAAAGTAAACATTTATTAAGTGTGTGTTGGTTAAGGTAATGGTATAGCATAAAACTATTTTATTCATTAACTCATTGGCTCATTTATAAAATCACTTTTCGTGCTTTTTTCTCGGCAAATTCATTTATAACATCGTCATAATTTACTGAATTAGATTCTTCGCTTTCAATTGATACTATAGCGAGGTTTGTAAGTCTCTGTTGGGTCATGTTTGACCTTAAATAATTTTTTATTAGTTTTAGTTTGCTAAAGCTTCTTTCACATCCAGCAGATGTAGTTGGTAAGGTTGCGTAGATCCTTAACGCTATGCAAACATTTGGAAATGCATCCATTAAATCTCTGCTACGAATTAAGTTAAGTAAATCAAGACCGTTCATTTTTTTTAGATTTTCTGTGATGTTCTTAACTTGATCTCGAAAGACTAAAATCTCGGATGAAAACTCTTCGAAACTAAGATCTTCTGTATATTTGTTTGCTAAATGTATAGCCCGTTTTTCAAGGGCTTCATCATTTAAATTGATAAGTTCTTCCCCACACAAAAAAGAAAAATTTTCGTTTATGAGTTTAGTACTCTCCATTCTGGTTTTTATTTGACTTAATATCACGTCGACTACTTCTTTTACAGAGTGGCAATACCTATCTTCGACAGAAAAAAGTCTTGCTTCATCAAGCATCTTTTCACCAGACATGATTTTCTTTTTAGGAATTCTGTATGTTTCCATAGTCGGTTCAACACCCATACATTTAGCCATTTCTCTAGCGGATTTTAGCCAGTGATCAGGCTTATTTCTCAGTCTTTCCAGTGTAGTGATAAGTCCATTCAACATCTCGAGTGACTTCGAGAGAACTATATCATCCTTTTGAATTTCTTTATTTTCTCTATTTATTTCTTTTAAGAGTTCAGCCCATGCTACCAAATATGCAATAAATCGAAAATTAAGCACTGCGTGAAGGAGACTGTTAGCTTCGGACTTGGTTTCAGGTTGGTATTGTCCCTCTTTGAGTTCTTTCAGAGCTTCAATAATTTCAGAAAAATTTTTTTTTAGAGCATTTATTGCTTCTGACTTAGCAGACCATCTAGTCTGACTTGTTCCCAGTAAATTCGTCTTGCTGTATTTTTTCATAATCTCCCACCGTTGTGTTGAAGATACAAAAAATGTGTAGAGTCTTTGGACTACCCCAAACACATTAGACGTTTCAGCAGAAATTGATGCTGCATGCACACCTATAAGATTTAAAGAGTGGGCTATACATGGAATGTATGTCGCCGTTGGGTTAATTTCCAATAATCTAGCTTGCACACCTTTGTAAACACCTGCCATGTTTGATCCATTATCATACGACTGCCCACGGCAGTCTTTTATATTAAGTCCATCTTTCTCTAATTTACATAAGATTGTCCGAGTCAGGTATTCTCCTGTTTTTCCAGAAACCTCCAAAAAATCAATAAAACTTTCCTTAATTACATATTCACCTGTTTCACTTTTAGTTACGTATCGTATTACCTGACTCATCTGCTCGGTATGGGACACATCAGGTGTGCAATCAAACATAATAGTATAATACTTAGCTTGGTGTACATCGTTAAGAATTTTCTGCCGGACTCGATTGCCCATCATTTGAACGATCTCATTCTGTATTGTTTTCGATAGATAAGACACATGTCCTTTTTTAAGTTCGTCTACGGCCAT
This sequence comes from Polydrusus tereticollis, assembly GCA_963920685.1. Taxonomy (NCBI): domain Eukaryota; kingdom Metazoa; phylum Arthropoda; class Insecta; order Coleoptera; family Curculionidae; genus Polydrusus; species Polydrusus tereticollis. Next base: position 24,964,765 of record OY987329.1, on the reverse strand, counting down.
TTTCAATGTCGCGTTGTGCTTGGATAATAAGATAATGAGATTCAAAAAGTTTCCCTGTTCTTTTGAGGCATATGAAATGTACAGTTCACTTTGTGATTCTTTTGAGCCGCGCAGTGGAAGACAATTTGTAGCTAGGTACAATATGGCATCAATTACTATATGTAAAATTTCTCTCCATTTATTTTTTTCGCATTCAATAATTTTTTCAAGTCGACTGCAAACACCTTTGTCGCTGTTCAACGTCATTAACAAAGATTTCCATTTAACTAAGTTTTCTATATGTATTTTTGAACCTTCGTGTTGACATAATTTCTCCAACATTTTTTTCCAATTTGTAAAGCCAGTTGTTTGTAAAGAGTACATCCCCGGTTTAAAAGATTCATAGCTTTTAAACAGTTTGCATGGAATACAAAACAAAGAGTTCTCTTTTTTAGAGTAAGTTAACCAGGTTCTTTTCACTTTTTCATTGTTAGACAATTCTTTGTACCACACCGCAGGCGTAAGGTGACGGTTATCTCTCTCTGTTGATTTGAAATTAATGGATTCAGGGAATGTCCTTGATAGCTTGACAGATTCACTGCACAAATAACAGCGCACTTGGTCACTCATATTTCCATATGTTGGCCAAGTTCCTGGTTCAGATGGGTCAACTGAAACTGAAACTATCTTATCTGTTGTGCAATCGTTTAATCCTTCACTAGTTTCATTTTTTTGGGGCGAAAATTTATTTAGCATTTCAATATTAGTTACATCCTCCTGTTCATTAACATTTTCTGCCCTCTCGTAACTAGTAGAGGCCTCATTCTTATTCAGTTTTTCTATGTCACATGTGGAAGGTAATTCTGTTTGTAAAATTAAGTTTTCTTTTTCCATGGTTTCGGATTCATCCGAATCGGATAGTTCTTCTTCAACTGTTTTTTTATTTTTTTCGAGCCAACTACACATTGCTGCTCTGCTTTGTTTTGCTTTTTTTACCTTTTCTTCTGCCCTTTTCCGATACTGAGCCCCAGAATAACGTTTTCTAGGAATCATGATATGATTATCGACCAACCTAAAAATAAAAGACACTCTCAGATTATATAATTAGTTTCCAAAACTTTGATCAAATATACATAATATTCCAAGCGTTTCTAAAGTTCCTTGTAGACAAAATGGCAACGTCGCTCCTAGCGTCAAGGAGATAAACTACAAGAAAATCGCGCGTGCCTCGAGAAAGTCATCCAGCAACCAGCAACAGCAGGCATTCATCACATTAATCTTCTTTCAGTCGCTTTTATTTCACAGCAAACGAAAACAAAATAATATGCGATTGTTTACTTACCAAATAAAGATAAAGGTTGTCAATGTAACTGATTGTAACTTAATTGTTAATTGCCAGACCCACATAAAACTAGCACTTACTGCAAGAGTACACGCTAAAACAAAGAACAATAACTTATGCGCCGAGTTATGTAATTATATGCAATGTTGCCATAATATTTTTTTAATAAAAGTAATGAGTAGTTATGAACTTAAAAAATTAAGAGATCTGAGGTTTTTTATATCGCTGCGTTATTACGCAAATCATATATTAAATATTCTATTTGAATTTTTTATTTACAAAGATTGGTTTTGCCGCCCTACAAATGTGCCGCCCGGGGCAAATGCCCCCTTTTGCCCCCCCCCCCTTTATCCGGCCCTGAGTGTATCCAACACATGGGTTTTAGATTTAAAAAAATTAACAAATGACAAGTTTCAATGGAATCCAGTAGAATTCGGGAATGGCGATCCGAATATCTACAAAAAATTAGGATTTATACATAGATCAGCAAAGGCCGATTATTTACTTGGATGAAACCTGGTTCGACACATATGATATCCCGGAAAAGGGTTGGGTTGACTTAAGCGGCAAGTGTAAAACAAGCGCGCAATCAAAAAGAGGTAAACGAATTACGATTTTGCATGCTGGATCTAAAGACGGATGGATTCCAAATGGACTTTCTCTGTCTGCAAAAAGCATGAAATATGAAAAGGAGGGTATTGGCTGTGTGCACGTAGAAATATAAGTGAAATAATTTAGTTGTGTATTGCGTACATAATTTATTCGAAAGAATAATTGGTTACAATCGTAGCAGAGCGCTTTCGGCTTTCGCCATCTTCAGTGCTATTCGTCAGTAATTATTAATACATGTACTATCTTCAAAATTTGCATATTATATCTTCACAATATAACACTTAGGAACTCTGCAGTTAGTCTGTTACCTTTCAGTCATAATTCGTTAAAAATAAATAAAAAACAGAAATGGACGAAAACAATTAAAATATTTCAACAGCACGTTACATTTTCCCAAAATGCATCCCTCGCCTCTCCCCTCCTTTCCTAACATTTGTTTACAATTTTAAATATTTGAAAGTGGTAGTTAAACACAAAAACGAATGTTTTATAAACATCTTTAATTGATAAAATGGAAATTGATATAGTTATTTATCAAAAAATTATAAAATATTATATCTTATAAATAAATAATCAATGGCATACATAGCCTATATTTTATAAATTTATATCAGGTCTTAAAGATACATATTATTTAAATCCGTCTATCTATCTTACAAGCTCATTATAAATGCTTATCCCTTACCGTCCTTATAACCTATTGTGTGAATTGTAAAATTCGGCCACCTGATCTGGGGACTCCAGGTATGGATCTATTTAAAGACTGTTATATTATTATATTTTCTCAGTAATCCTCTTAAAACAATTAGGGTAAAATAAAATAGGTTTATTTTAGTTATTTAAATATGCTGATTTTTTGTTTTAAAATTCAGTTGGATGCTTGTATTGTTTAGACAAGAAGTTATTTGCTGCCAATTAGAAGTGATATCTAAAAATGTTTCGTCCGGGGGAAGAAACCAGTACGCCAAGTGGATCCACGGGTCGTGATAAAAACCAATTAAGGCGTGATATTTTATCAGTTGACACAAAAAATAATCTTCGACGTTTACACCACCCTTCTTTAACGTTTTTTTTTTTAAATTTGGTGCAGTGAAGGAAGCGGCAACTTTGACACGCAGGCCAGTGAGCACATTGTTGATCTTTGTAAATAAGCCTATAGTGGAGAGAAGAAAGAGGAGAAAGACTTTTTTACTTTTAAGAACCTGCACGCGACGAATGTCGATATAATTCATAAAAAAATATATGCCACGTACAAGGAACAAATGATCCCCACTTTAAAAACCCTAATGCAAAGATTAAAAAAAGATGATACAGGAATAGAGTGTTGTCGTGAGACTCTAAGGAAATGTATTTTAAAAACAGTTTAAAAATCAACAAACGACAAGTAATTATAGAATCGGCTTGGTTAAAAGGGTGGAGGATGGAATACCTAATTGCAGTCCATGGATATAGACAGGATGGAAGGGATAATATTTATTTGGACAAGACGTCGTATGACACACACGAAGTTCCAGATAAAAGTTGGGTAGATTTATCGGGTCAATGCAAAACCAAAGCTCCATCAAATAAAGGTAAGCGTATAACAATAATTTATGCTGGGACAAAAAAACGGATTAATGCAAACGCTTTGGCCTTATCAGTATCAGCCAAAAATATAAAGACTCCCTTGTTGATTTTCATGATGTTACTACTACTACTACTATCCATGTACATATGATGGAAAATAATAATATGTGTTTTGAGGAAATTTACAGAAAAAAGCAATTTCTCGAAATTTTAAAATAATTTTCAATGAAAATGCAATATTATTGTAACACTTTGGCGGCAGTAATGGGTCATAGCGTGTTTAGAGTTCCTCCTAATCATTGCATGTTCAACCAAATTGAACATATATGGCACCAGCTGAAAGCATCAGTAAGGAGGAATAATGTTACGCCCACCTTAAATTCTTCTGTGACACCTTTAGTACAGTCAGAGATGCAAAATATTCCAAACAAAAGCTGGAAAAATTGTGTAGCGTATGTTCAAAAAGTAGAAAAATCATACGTAAATATAGATCTGTTGCCCAAAGAAAGAATTATTGTGAACTTGGATGACGACAGTGACATTGAAACTAACTTCGGTTAAAATGTAATAATTATTTTTCTGACACGGTAGTTTTTTGTAGGTATATGTATATTTTGTTTTAATTAATAACCGTCCTATATGTTATAATTTTAATTGTATTGTTTCTTATATACTGTTATATTATTATTTTATTATTATCACCTATTATTAAATTACATTTAAAATATGTTTTTGCGTTTTCTTTCTAACATAAAAAATCAGTACGACACTTTTGTTGCATACAGCAAGATAAACACAAATATTTTTTTCCACGCTTTCATACATCGTGTCCGGAAAATACGTGTACAACGTTTGACGACAGACTCCTGACGTCAAAATAGGTCGATCTAAGCCGACTTAGTTATATCCAAAATTGTCTCGTTTAACCGGTAAAGGGCGTCAAAAATTTGTAAAAATATTGGTTTTTCCTAAATTGCGTGAAAACCTGCTAATCGATTTTAATGATTTTTATTATGTAGACTAATACTATAAAATGACGTTTTCTAGTAGTATAGTCACCCGATGTAAAAAGTAGAAGTGTTATAAAAGTGATATAATACGTCAACATTTCTCCTGATTTTTTTATATCAACGGCGTTATGACAACCCAAATATTTTTGTCGAGTGACTGGATGTATTTGGAAGCTATTTTTATCTCTTTAATATTTTTCGTTGAATGAGCTGTTTTGCCAGAAAAAAAAAATATTTACAATTACCTGCATACATCAATTATTAAGATTTGCAATAACATTAAAATCAAATTACCTGTAACAATAATTTTTTTAGTTGAGCTTGTTGCTATATCATTTAATAATTTGACAATTATTGACAAATTGTCACCAGTCTATGAAATTGACTAAAGTATACGATCAACATTCTTGAATTACAAGTTTATTTTACCATTAAACATGGAAACTTATACGAACTTTAAGAATGTTGACATGCTCCTGGTATACGGATCTTGTCAAGGAAATGGGCGTCAGAGTGTTTTGGTTTACATGGAGAGATTTCCTAACCGTCGAATACCAAACCACCAAACATTTTCCAATATCGAGCGTTATCTTCGGGAAACGGGCAGCTTTAAGAAAAAATTTGAAGGCAGGGGTCGTATGCGAACAACTTAAACTATGGAAACAGAAGAGGACATTCTGGAAAGAGTTGAAGAAGAACCAAGTGTCAGTACCCGTCGCTTAGAACGTGAGTTACATGTTCCTAAAACGATTGTCAATAAGGTTTCAAAAGAACACTTGTTACATCCATATCACGTGCAATAAGTCCAGGAACTTTTACCGACTGATCCCCCCATGCGGCTTACATTTTGTCAATTTATTATAAAAAAAAGAATCCGTGATCCAGATTTTTGTAGAAAAATATTGTTTACTGGCGAGGCGTGCTTTACAAGATGTGGAGTAACCAATCTGCACAACGAACATATTTATTCCGATGAAAATCCACATGCCATTAAAATTGCACATCATCAGCATAAATTTAAATTAAATATTTGCGCAGGTATTATTAATCGCTACCTTATTGGTCCTATTATTATTCCAGATAGGTTAGATGGAAATATTTATTTAAATTTTTTGCAAGACACATTACCAATTCTTCTGGAAAATTTGCCTCTTTTACTTCGGAGGAAAATGTGGTATATGCATGATGGTGCCCCGCCCCATTTTTTCGTTGCCGTTCGGCAATACTTACACCATCAATATCCCAACCTATGGATTGGCAGGGGCAATGATGCACCAGTAAAATGGCCACCACGTTCTCCGGATAGTTAAATATGTGTGACTTCTTTTTGTGTGGCGCTATTAAAACAGAAGTTTACAAGTCTCCGGTAAACACACGCCATGATTTATTGACGTGGATTTTAAATGCAGGCAAACATTCTAATAACCCCGAGACATTAAATAGGGTCCAATATCATTTTTTAAGGATAGCAACAGCAAGCAACAGCAACAGCAAGATGGCGGTCATTTTACACATTTGCTTAAGTAATGTTTTCATTTTACTCAGTTTCTTACAATATTTTTAATACATACTTACAACTTTGTTGCACTTTGCCTTATTATTACTGTTAATAATTGATGTATGCAGGTAATTGTAAATATTTTTTTTCTGGCAAAACAGCTCATCCAACGAAAAATATTGAAGAGATAAAAATAGCTTCCAAATACATCCAGTCACTCAACAAAAATACCTGGGTTGTCATAACGTCGTTGATATAAAAAATCAGGAGAAATGTTGACGTATTATATCACTTTTATAACACTTCCGCTTATTTACTGCCGGTGACTATACTACTAGAAATAGTTATATATATACTACAAGGGATGTAAGTAACATTGACTAGTCGAAAACGATTTTGCGCCAGAGCTACAGCGAGGGTTGGCAATAAAGTTTGAGAGGCAGCTTAAACAATGAATTGTTGCAGCCCAAGTCGCACGCGTTCGTCAAACCCAGTTACGATTAGGATATGAATCAAATGGTTAGGTAATCATTATCTATATATTTATTTTCATAATGATAACGAGAAAAAGAAAACAGTGGGACATACGATATATGGAAAATGCAATTAAAGCGAAATTAAATAATGAAATGGGATACCTAAAGGCCGCGAAAACGTTTAATGTACAGAAAGCTACGTTAGAGTATTATTGTAAATTAGAAAAAGGCTAGTTGTTCTGTGTATGAACGGCAATGGACATTATATACCCCCCTGATGATTTTCGCCAGGATCAGTCGGAAAATGTCATCCTTCTGGTTGGATACAATCGTATTTATTTACCCAATGGATGGATCATTTTATTACATATGTCAAGCCGTCCTTAGAAGACCCTGTAATCGTAATACTTGACGGACATTACACGCATACCAGAAATATGGATGTGATTATTAAGGCCAGAGAAAATCATATAATTTTGATTTGCCTACCTCCTCATTCCACACGCAAGCTTCAGCCATTAGATGTAGCTTTTATGGGTCCATTAAAAACATACTATTGCAAAGAAATCGACACATGGTTAAAAGCTAATCCCGGGAGAACAGTTTCACCTTACCAGATTGCAAGCTTATTTGGTAAAGCGTATTCGAGAGCAGCATCTATGGAAATTTCCATAAATGGTTTTCGGAAATGTGGCATAATGCCTTTTAATAGGGAAACATTCCGTGGCCACGACTTTGCCATTCGTGAGAAATTAGAGACTTCTTTTGACGATGGAACTGCAAATCAAGAAAATGTTGTGGAAAACAAGGAAAATGAAATCACCGAAGTTGAAAAAATTCCAGAAACACCTTTGAAGACAATCATTATTTTTCAGAATATTTCTATCAAAGAATGTAGTTCTAATGATGCCTTTTCTGAAAAGGTCTAACTGACTTTATTAAACCAGCAGACCTGAGATCATCGCCAGTTTTACCAGGTCCTTCGGGAGAAAAAATGCTGGCGCTGCTGTGTTAGTCAGTGGATCCCCATGGATGCTTTAGTGAAGCTCAAAGTCCCAAAACAAATGCAACTAAAGTTAAAAAAGTTATGAAGAATCTAAACTTTGGTTCTGATTCCAAACTACAAGTCCAGAGAAAAGCCAAATCAAAGAAGAAAAAAATGCAGATTTCTTCGGATTCATCATCCGAATCAGAAGAGGACGTTCCATATGTTAACTCAGATGACGACAACAAACCTGAGAAAGAAGACGTGGATTGTTTATTTTATTTAGTATCATTTTCTTTGGGCCAATCTGGCGAGCGATGGATCCAGTGCTCTCGATGTTATACATGGGGTCATGAAGAATGTGCTGGAGCTAGAGGCAAAAAACACTATGTTTGTGATTTATGTATAGATTGATAATTTGTTATAACTTTCATGATTAAATTCGCAGAATAATGAGGTTTATTTTATTTTTTTTGCATAAATAGCACATAATACATTCATAATATTGGATATATTATGTAGGTATATCCAATGTTAGGACACCATTTTCGAAAACCAATAAAATGGCATTTAAGCCTAAGTCGCCTGTTTCTTTTAAAAGTGGTACACAAAAGTTATGTCAATGCGTAGTATATTAATGTAAACACATAACAAAAATAAAGAAAATAAATTTGATTTATTTTTCCCTAAAATATGACAGTTTAACAAAAGGTATACCATATTAGGGCACTTTCCTCTACATAATACCAGAAAAATAATTGAAGTATGTTATTTTTCGGCCTCATTTCGAATTTAAGGAAGGCCACAAAAACTGGAGCATTGACGAACAACTAAAAATTCATTTTGCAATGATCGTTCGTGTTTGTCAATGCCCGTAAAATAATCGTTTGTAATCATTCGTGCTTGTTTCATATTTGCTATTCGTTTATACTCGATTGTCATATCTGGACTCACCTTAATATACCTAGTATCAATCAGCTGAGCGTTACCTAACCTAAAATATTTATTCTTGTAATAAAACTATGCTCACACTTAAGAATATTAAGGTTAGTTCAGGTTAGTGCTTACACTCACAATTGCTCAGAACTACATCTGAACAAGCTCTTAACAAGAGGGATAAGACAAAGAAATGATAATATATAGGGTTTCCCATTTAAAAAATCACAAGTTTGGGTCATAACTCAAAAACAAAACTTTTTAGAAAAACTAGGTACGCTACTGAATTCTACATAAAGAACTCTATAATAACTCATTTTTACCTTATTGATAAGTTATCAAATAATCGAGATACAGAAGAGAGTCAAACATGACGAATTTTCAAAATGTCAGAAACTGACGGGGCTATGAAAATTTCGCTTGCGACAATGAAAGTTTTATAAAATAATCGAACAGTAAGCTACAAACCCCATCTTTCTATCTTTTGATAATATGGGAGGGAGCTGGTATATGAAAACACACGAAAACTGGACACCCTGAACAATTTGTAAATCAATAATTTATCTTTATTTTAGTTGATATCTCGTAATATAGAAGCTATTTGAATTTGGATAACGGATATTTGAAAAAATTTGAATAAAGTCATACAACTATAATTGTTTTATTAGAGTATTTTTATGAGCTGACCTGAATCAACCTTAATCAATAAAATAAATAGCCAATATTTGATCATTTCAAAATTTATAGGAGGATCCATTTGTCCCGCTTGATGACGTGGCATACGTACTTTAAACTTTCTTAAGTATTTTAAGCTTATTGTCACAGTTTTTGCAAGTAGTGTATTTTATATGTATTTCATTTATTTTAGCACAGCGTCCATGTACAACACCAAATGGCACATATGGAAGTTGTGTCCCGGCCAAATTTTGCCCGTCAATTGACAGATTAAGGGGTGCAAATCTTACACCTGAAGAACTAGAATTTGCTAAAAGATCCATTTGTGGATTAAATTTGGAAAACTCCAAATTATTTTGCTGCGATAATAATGAAGTAAGGAATGACGGACAACATGTTATCTATCGTCAAGATAATTCTGAAAATCAATCTCCAATATCGATACGCGTAGAGGAGGAGAGTCAGTACTCCGCTGAACCAGTGATATCTTCCCAAGCTACCACCACTGCTAAACCATTAGGTAAGTATTCAATAGGGAATCTAAAAAATCTGTCATATAAAATAAATTTATCAACGACACGCGGAATTATTTCAAAGGTTACTGTGTGATAAAATGCACTGTTAAATATTCCTTTAAAATTACAATTGTTTTATAAAACAAAATATGAGCAAAATTACAAATTAAGGTGTGCTAATACAAAATATAATACAATTGGAGTAATATTCCAAGACATGTGAAGAAACCTACTCTAATGAGTTGCAATTTTGGAATCTTAATGTGGTAACCCTACGCGTATTGTAATTTTCTTAAACCGTTGGGGAATTTCCAATGAAAAGGTTGTAAATTTACAAAAACTGTTTGAGATTTGATTTACAATACTTCTTTCGTGAAATTACGAAACAATGTTGGAACTCAAATAACTATAAAATCATTTAGTTTACAAATAGTTTTAAAATTTACAAAAACGATTTGTAATTTGAATAATGGCAGATGTAGCCTTCAAGTAGTGACATCTTGTGGTAATCAACTACATCACCTGGCCCGTCTGACAAAAATCAGTCAGAAACGGAGAAGCAAACTTCTGGAAAGTCCCGGCGATACATATCGCGTGATGGATTTGATTGCCACGAGATGTCGCTTGAAGGCCTACATCTGCCAGTATTCATCCATCTTTCAGGGTCAAGTAGACTATATGGTATTGCTTTCTTTCGTCGAATTCTATAACCTCACTGAGGAGCTCTTATAGCGAAACGCGTTTGGGGATGAATCCGGCGAAGGGAAGCAAGTAACCTTTAGATTTCTGATTTGATTTACAATACTTTTTTCATTATTAAAAATTCAACTCGTTGTTTCTCATTCAGATGAACCATAGTGTAAACAAATTAGAAATCAGACAACGGAAAATTAAACAGGAACTGAAAATTGACACCTTTTAGGTCGCTGTCATGAAAGCACCTTGACTCAACTGGTGGGTATTAGATAGGAATAATTATAATTAGAATTTTTTTCATTTTTGAGCTGTCATTATTTCGGAAACGCTTGCAGATTTTGAAATATGAAAATTTTAGCATTTTCCCAGTAGAATCCAAATATGCTATCATATGCATGCAGGGTGTTTCATTAAAAAAAAAGTATTTATATAAAACAACGGCAGTCTACCTCCACAATATGTATTTCAATGTTTATGTTTATATCCTACATGTTTCGGACATAGAAATGTCCATCATCAGGGATACAGTACTCGATTACGACAGCTCTATCTTGCATAAGCGACGATCAAAATTATGTTAAAATTGAAACTGAAGGTTCTAATGAATGTTCAGGACTGAATGAGATGTGATAATATTTGAAATTTTGGTCAAGGTATCTTTGAAGAAGGGGATTCCCAGTCTGCAGCCACTGAGACATGTGATGAAGCAATTATGTAATTTGAAGCTATTTAGAGAAGATTAATTTAAGTGAGGTGCTCAAAGATGCTTCATCTAACCGTGTCTAGGGTGTGGTCAACAAAATACTGGGTTAGACTTGAATAACACATTCTCACAAAATTTTTTTTCCTGCACGCCAGCATGGTGAAGTGAAGTATCTTTGAGCTGTAATATCCTCTAATTAGCTAAAACAATGTGATTCTAACATAAATACTTCACTTCTAGTCAAGATGGTAATTTTTTCAATCATAACATTATGTTCATTTTCTACCCCCCTTTAACCTAACAATTTGTTAGCCAATCCTTCAGGCATGGTTGGATGAAGCATCTTTGAGCACCTATCTACATCATTTTCCTCTAATTAGCTACAACCTACATAATTGCTTCACCACCCGCTCATTGGCTTCAAATTAATAAATTCCAACCTTAAAATAGTATAATTTCATTTCATTTATTGTTTATCTCCTAAGAATGTGTTATTCAAGTCTAACCCAGTATTTTGTTGACCACACCCTAGACACGGTTAGATGAAGCATCTTTGAGCACCTCACTTAAATTAATCTCCTCTAAATAGCTACAAATGACATAATTGCTTCATCACATGTCTCAGTGGCTGCAGACTGGGAATCCCCTTCTTCAAAGATACCTTGACCAAAATTTCAAATATCACATCTCATTCAGTCCTGAACATTTATCAGAACCTACAATTTCAATTTTAACATAATTTTGATCGTCGCTTATGCAAGATAGAGCTGTCGTAATCGACTACTGTATCCCTGATGATGGACATTTCCATGTCCGAAACATGTAGGATATAAACATAAACATTGAAATACATATTGTGGAGGTAGCCTGCCGTTGTTTTATTTGATTATATCAACTCCACTGTAATGGACTACTTCTTCAAGTTTAAAAAAAAAGTAAGTTAGCCATGCAGGTAGAAATGTGGAGAATAATTTACTGAACAACTTTCTTACAGGTCAGTTTTTCGTATACGAGGTAATTCAAAAGTTACAGGAATTAACTTTTTTTGCCACTCTGTACTATAAATACTGAACAATTTGTACATTATGTAATGTTTAAAATAATACTAGGTGAATAACTTGTTATACAAGGACACTTATGCCCAGGGGTATTTCAAGCGAGGCCGGCGGCTCTTTTATACCATAAAAGACATCTAAAATATTGAGTTTAATAAGATAATAGACATAAGCCTAAACTTTTTCACACAGATTTTATAAAAAGTACCCAACAAATTAGGATTCCTAATGAATGTATTTTTAATTAATTATTCTACAATTTTTGCCATTCTAACCTATTTAAAACAATGCTGACTTTATAATTTACTTGTGTTGGGTTACATTCTTGGTGAAACCGTATATCCATTATGGGTAGAAATAAAAACTACTTGTTATGTTTCACAGTTTTGTGTACAAAGAATCTTTGCACTTCTTTGAAAATGACCCGAAAGGGCTAGAACACGCGTGTCAGGTAACTGATGATAATATAATGAACATTAAAACTGTGAAACATAACAAGAAGTTTTTATTCCTACCCATAATAAATACTGACTTTATTGTTAAAAGCGCAATATCCATAATAGCCCTGTTAAGATCAAATTAATATGCTGTTTAATATCGACATTAAAAAATACCCTTATGAACCGCTACTGTTGTTCCAATTATCACTGAAAGGTTTATGTCATAAATACTTACTTGTGAAAGACAAATCCAGGCACTGAATCCGTTATTTTGCAAACGTGACCCTGTCTCACCAAATTGTAATATTACAATTAACTCACAAAACTATAAAACACAATAATCTCACAACCAAATTATTTTATAAAGTCGAAAATACCTAATAACAATTCTAGTGTCAAAATTGTAACATTTCATTCTCTCATTTCCGCTTGCTATTGCTAGGAGGCAGACATTGCCACATTTGGCGGACTCTACACAAGTGTCGAATATTCCGAATAATAGGTACATATACCTACTGTTTTGACTGTAAAGTTAATTTTTGATTGACTGACAGCCAAGAGGTTTTCTTAAAACCGGCATTATGCGCGGCCATAGCACTAGTAAATTCTAACTAGTTGCAAATTGAGTCAATTTAAGCTCAAATAAAACCCAAAAGGGATAAGTTTTTTGTTTTTCGGCTACAGTGCATTAATATTTTCACCGTGGAACTAGCGAGGAACCTGACGGACGTTTGCATTTGGCGTATTGTCTGCTTGTTATAATAAAAGGGAATGCGATTTCTATAAGTTCCTATACACTATTGGCAAGCATTTATCTTACATGCGGAGGTTTTCAGTGTGATAAAACGGTATAGGCAAAGGCTCGAGAGAAATTAAGACAGACAAAATCATGCTCTAGCCGATTCCCCTTCCACCGACCAATACGCTTTTATGGTAGAGGGGAATACTAGCGGGCACGGTAGGTGGGCGACGGGCGACGGCAGTATCGTATCAGCCAGATATTGGAGCAGTAGTGATTGTCAATCGCATTTTGTGCGATGTTTTACGACGTCGTTTTTTTGCGGTCATGTTTATCACTGGTAGTTCTATTAATACATACAACTAACAGTAATTTTAAGGTGTTTAAATTTTTATCGGCCTTAAGCATAAAAGTAAAATAAAACCTGTTATTCTAAAAAAAAATAAACTCATGAACATTCTTAAAAAGAAATAAAATTAATGGTAATTCTAATTAAAAAATAACTTTAAACAATAAGTATTCTTAAAATGGTATAAAACTAAAAAAGTCATTTTAATAAATGCTCGAAGACATTGCCTTGCTGGGCTTCGCAATACCCGAGCCGATCATAAAACTCCGTCCTAACATTCGACAATACCTCCGGTGTTATGGAATTAGTAATGTCGATTATTTTTGCTCTTAAGTCAACTAAATTTACAGGCCTCTCATGTGGATACCTGTAAATTAGTTGAGTTAAGTGGCCCCACAAAAAAAAGTCGAGGGGAGTCAAATCCGGTGACCTTGCCGGCCATGGTATGGTACCTCTGCCACAAATAAGCCGTTCAGGAAATGTCATACTCAAAAACTCCTGAACTCGCCTTGCATTGTGAGCAGGGCAACCATCCTGCTGAAACCAAATTTCTTCGAAATTAACGTTCAAGGCACGCACAGCTGGTATTATTTCCTCTTGCAGCATCTGCAAATATTTTTCCCCATTTAAGTTGCCGTCAATGACAAAAGGTCCTACAAGATTGTCGCCCAAAATACCCGCCCAACAGTTTAATCTTTGGGGATATTGTGTCCGCAAAGGCGCACTTAAATGTTTATTTTCCCGTGACCAATATCTGGCGACTGCAGGATTATGATAACCATGAAGAGAAAATGATGATTCATCCGTAAACAGAATATTTTTTAAAAAATCTTCATTTTCATCAATTTGCCTTCTCATGGTCTCACAAAACTCCATTCGCCTTCTTGGGTAGTTTTAATTTTATAGGATTTATACCCATGCTTTTTTAAAACATGTCTAACTGTGCGGTCTGGAATGCCAATTTCTTGAGAAATATGGGTGCTGGAACATGGCTCACTTGCTTTCACAAAAGCGCATACATTTTCGTCCCTCTCGACTCTTTCTTCAGGAATAGGACGGGCTTGTTGATCCTCGTGATAGCATTTACCACATTGGTTAATGCACCCGGATTTTTTAAAACGATTATAAATATTAATAATCGTTTGGCGGGAAGGAACCTGTTGATCAGGGTACGCAAATGCAAATTGCCCAACAACACCTTCGGCACTTTCAGCTTTGGAATACCATAAAACTATATTAATTTTCTGTTCACGCGAATAAATTTTTTTAAATATTAATTTACTTCTTTCTATGCAAAAGACTCTGTGAATATGAGCCTTGCCGTAGCCGCCCCCACCAGTCCTTACAAGTCTTGCATAGTACCGCCACCCGCGAAAGCAAAGGGCAGGGTTTCGATCAACCAGTAAAAATGAAATTATTTATGTTGTCTTCCCCAATAAAATATTAAAAACTTAGGTTCGAAAAGTCTACGTGACAACGTCGCAAAATCCAGCAGTTCCGAGGCCGCGCGAAAGGAATACTCTCGTTTGTTCTCGTCGTATTGGAAGGGGAATAGGGGAAATCGCTGTCGTTCTCGTTTTAATCTTAGGCATTTTATAACCATACTATTCTATTGCATTAAAATTGGCCTGCAAAGTTTTACTTTGCCGATAGTGTATATACATATTTGTATGTCATACTATATTCTATGATTTTAGAGCCCGTATTTTGTCGGACACCAAATGGAGAAAAATCACAGTGTGTGTCAATTTATCAATGTGCAATTTTATTGAACAGCGTATTATCGGTAAATAACACTGAAGATCAAAAAAGGTATTTAAAGGAATCTGTATGCAGTTTTGATCAAAGTGAAAAGCCTCTGGTTTGTTGTGGCTCCGATACGAATTTTGTTCAAAGCAATAATGGAGAGATCAGATCGCACGCGAGGCAAAACTCGTTGATTCCAGTAGGTTCCTGTGGAATGCAGGTAGGTATAGTAAAACTTTTTATTTATATTATTTATATGTCCAAACCGTTCTAATACTAAAAGATATGTGTTCATTTTTTAGGGCGATGAAATTGAGGAACAAACACCAGTACCAGCAATTAAACTGCGTCATGCCAAAAACAATCAGTTAATGGTAAAATAATTTTAAATATTTAAAATAAATGGTTATACACTGTGTTCGGAATTGTTGATGACAGATTTGAAAAAACAATTTAAGTAAAGACTATGCATTTACTATTTTCGGGACACTCTAACGTTACAGGGCCGTTGATACCTTGACTGTTCAACCCGTAAGTAGTTACGCCACTGTATCTACAGTCTTACTCATAATAGAACTCCCTATTCTAGCCAGTTAGAAAAAATTGTCTTATCAACTATTTTAGCAAATTCCTCACAGGAATTTATCACTAGAAAACTCAACAAACTGCCTTGGATTATTCTTAAAGCACTTTTACTACACTTTTCTAAAAGCTTTTAGTGTTAGCACACACAACAGCTGTATCTTGGAAAATGGGTAAAGTGTATTCACCAATATAAGAAACTGACCAACTGACCCTTATTTATTTCTACCTAATTAGGAATATTGACACAATGCTGATTGAGCTAGGACCGTCTTAGAAAATACATAGAATTGAAATATTTAAATTAACAGCACATAAATATGAAACTGATGGGTATAAATTCAAAATATAAAAATAGAATTATGGTCTTACACTTACACTTATAATGCTAAATTATTATATTAATTAATAAATTACCCAACTAAATCTACTTCACTACCACTATCATCATCTAAAGTAATAATAAACCTTTCTGTTGCATTCCTAATACAAATGTAACTTTCTTCTACTTTCTTTACATGTTGTACGCAGTTTTTTCAGTTCACCTCAGAAATTTTTTTAGTTTCATCATGAATTAGAGTTAATACACTAGAATTAAGCGTGGGTGAAATATTATTGCGACGAATTCCAGCTTTAAGTCGTGCCATATTTGTTCAATAGGGTTAAATATACAGTGGTAAGGCGGTAGCCGCAATACTATGTGCCCCATGCTTTTCGCAAGTTCATCGCAGTAACATTCTTTTTGAATAGACATACTTCTAAGCACTTCTAATAAGTCTTTCTTTCTATAGTTCTCATGAAAATATATATCAATATCAAACATATATTCTTGAATTTTGGCTTTAGTGTCTATTAAAGAAGGAGCTTTGTTTAATTGTCTACTATGATAACTAGCGTTATCCATAACAATGGCACTATTTGGTGAAATGTTCTGCAATAATTTAGTTTCAAACCAATTTTCAAATAACTCCGCTGTTGTGTCTTCATGATAGTCAACACATGATTTACTAATATTTTTTGCCGAGATCGAGAGATCGACCACTCGGCACCCACCCATCTTTAAAACCAGCATGTAAGATTGTTATTTTTTTTCCATGGTTTAACGGGGCACGTGTCACACATTTGCCGCTAGAATCGAGCCAACCACTTGACGGGGTGTCGTGGGTGTCAAACCACGTTTCATCTAAATAAATGATCGGAGTACCTCTAGTTCTGTATTCATTTATTTTTGTCAGGTATGCCCACCGCCATTCTTGAAGACGCTTGGACTCATCAAAACCTGCTTTTTATTAATCCTTTTAAATTTAAAGCCTATGTGTTGAAGGCGCTTCCACAATGTCGTTCTTGAGCATTTAATTTCTGTTTCATCCGTTGTCAGACTTTTCATTAAATTGTCCAACGTTGGTACATACTTCATACATTTTATAAATTTTTCGTCGTATAAGTTCCTCGTCCCCTTAGTCCAACGTTCTTGATTTTCCAATATCACTTCTTTTTCTGTGTTCCGAAATTGTCCCGTGTGTAATCTTAAAAACTGTGGAAAAGGATTTTTTTGTAAGTAAATCTGTTTCCTTTACAACTTCTTTGGGGCACAAATTTCCGCGCGCATTAATGTCAAAAACACATCCTTTATAATCTGTTTGGCATCTGTTGATAAATGCACTCTGCTATTTACTTCAGTTTCATTGCTTTCACAAATCGCACTAGAACACCAAGGACGCAACACATCAAAAAACACCCTGGGTTATCCGTATTTTTATTTACCTGAGTACGGTACTTAAAATTTATTACGCCCATATCATTTCACAGAACTGGTTTATTGTTGTTTAATATATTTTAAATACCCTAATAATAGCAGTCATTTAGGTCGGTTTCTTATATTTGTGAACACACTTTACCAAACCAACTGACAATACTAATTAAATAAAAATAAATATTGTAGTACCGTAAATGAAACATTTTCAGAATTTCACCTTGCCCAACCGAATATTTGGTGGAGTAAATTCTGAGCTAACCGAATTTCCATGGATGGCATTACTGTCCTATGAAACGCATAGTGGACAAAAAATGTTTGGTTGTGGCGGATCCCTAATTTCTTCGAGGTATGTTTTGACGGCTGCCCATTGCGTTTCGGAGAGGACTCTCGAAAAATCTGCAAATCAACTGTAAGTATTTCGAATTTTGCCGACACATACTTAGATTACTTATACCTATTATTATTATTACTTAAATACCAAATGTTTCGAATGTCAACGTTGGAAAGTCTTGACATATACAGAGTGTTTCACAAACATGTGCCATCGCTCGTGCTGACTCCAAACTCAGACAAATAAATACTATCAACAATCAACATACGCTAACAACAGCTTTATTTTTGAGAGTGTTATTTGTAATAAAATTTCCAAGCGGAGCAAGATATATGTACGCCCCTGCCATTTTCTCTTTTGACAGTTATGTAGGCAGTTTAATGTCTAATGCGGAGTACATTTTGATATTTTTTTCAATTCGGCCCTATTTATGAGATAACGCAATTTTATCAAACCCTGATATGGATATAGTTATATGCAATAAATGTCAATTATTCAGTGTTTCTTAACCTTTTGTAGAGCGAAGAACGCTGGAGCACTTCTTAGTTATTGTTCTGTGGTTATATATGCGGATTTCTCCCTAGCTTTCGATCGGATTGATAACACCATTTTGCTACAGAAACTTAAAATTTTTGGATTCTCAGACACTTTATTGATATTTTTTAAATCATACTTGGAAGATCGAAAACAGTTTGTGGCTTATGGTGGGGTTAGATCTATTGATTATATTGTAACATCTGGAGTACCCCAAGGCTCTATCCTGGGACCAATATTTTTTACGCTTTTCATGAATGACATTGTTGATACACTCTCAGTTCATTGTCTGTTGTATGCTGACGATTTAAAGATGTTGTTTTTTACAGTCTCTAATAAAGCCGACTGCCAAAAATTACGTAATCTGGATATTTTGAACGACTGGTGAAATAAGAATAGGTTGAAATTGAATGTCTCTAAATGTAATGTTATGTCATTCATAAATAAAAATACCGCTATTTCATCTAATTATGCCATTAAGAGCGGTAATCACCAGCTGATCGCATCCACTTCGATTTTTAACGATTAACACCGCCTCAGGAAAGCGATGCGGCGAGGTTGCAGCGCCCTAATTTTTTGCTACCCCGGAGAGTTTTCGCCTAGCTGCCGTTAAAAGCATGTCTCTTCGCATTGACGCACTGTAATAAGGGGATTACCACGTTTCATTTTATTTTGTAATAATAAAAAAGAACGTTGATAAACAAGGAAATTTCGTTTAGTAAATTAATGAAGATAAAATGACGAAAAAAAACTGCCCGTATTTTATGATTTAGCCAATATTTGACTATTGGACAGAAGTTTATATTGTTGTGTAAGCAAATGTTAAATTGTACTGTAAGTATTATAACGTTCATTGAATACCTACTTTGATGAAACATTGTGTACAATTTCCTGTCACTTTTTTGAAAAATATGATCAAAAAAGCCAATTTTGCGCTATTCAGGAAATTCCCAATTTTTATCGGTATTATTATTTATAAAGCTTTCTGCAGTGTTTATACTCTGCAACAACAACCTACACCCATTTATTTGCACAACCATATTCAACTGTCATTATCATGTGGTTTATCTGCAGATAATTGCGACTGTAAGACTGATTTTGTGCCGTCATTACCTACAAACTTGAACGCTACGAATTGCAACGTCACTGTTATTTACGAAGAAAACACATTAAAAATTATATTGTTTTAAGGGTAATATCTCTTATCGGAAGTCCTTTGGGGAATAATGGATTCACTAGTTCTGGTAACATACAAATATTGTAGAAATTCGTCAGTCTTGATACCATCTTACCCTCCCAAAAGTGTTCTTCCTTGAAAATTAAAAAAAAAGAGTAAGCAACATTTAAAAATATGTCAGTGAGTCAAACACCAAGCCAATTAGTGGAACGTATCCTTTTATCTCTTTTCCTCAAAAGCACACATTACGATCTAAAAGGAATCCAGCGCTTCTACGGTTTATCAGATAAAAGAACAAAGAAAGCATCAAACTCATGAGGATTCCAAACAATAAAATAGCACGATATCTTGTTACACACTGCCAATTTGCCCTGTACTTGATAGTAATAATTATGGTTTCTATTTAGATGCGTTTTAACATCAATGAGTTTGGCAAATTTGATTTTGCCTTCTAAAATTCCTGCAGTAGGAGTTATTTTTAAAATTAGGAAGGGGCATTTAAATTCTATTAATTGTTCACCGATGACACCATCCGGACTGGCGCCTAAATAACAGTACTCGGGGTGGATAAACAGGCCACATTGCGAAACTTTTAAATTAACAGACTTCTCGAAATTGGTAATTGCACGGATTTCGCTCTCGCTTCCGTATCTTGTTGCAATCGTGCCAGAGAAGTTACCATAAAGCAAGTTTTTTATTGCATTTACTGGAGATGTTTTGGGGCGTATTTAACAAATCTGCCCGAAATTTGAAGCCGTAATTCTTATGGCTCCTTCTTGTATCCACTTTGGATTTGACCCTTGACCGATAGTGTCCCTTTCAATCGCTTTTATTTCTTCAAGAATCTTTTTAAATTTTTCCATGAACTCGTTTGCTCTCTGGATATATGTGTCACTAGTCATATCCAAGGGAATATAGTGTGCGTCCGGGCCATAAGTTTGGAGAACAGTGATATAATTTGGTATCCGGAATTTAAAATCGCTACAAATTACGTTGTTGACTTTAAGAACGTATTTAATACATACTTTTGCCGTAGATTTTTATATTGGAAATTTTTTGTTGGCCAATAACAACGACAGAACTAACACAATTCCCTTTAATGTTGCCTTTTCTAAAACAAAGCAATTTGTTTCCGTAAAAATTTACGTTAGTTCCGAATTCATCAACCAAATACGAGACCAATAATACTATATACACATTTACAGCATGTTTACTAGAAATATTTTTCAGCGGCATTCTTTCTGACAGAAAATGGCTATTCGTACCCCGCTCGACAACCTTTATGTAACTTTAAATGTATATATGTGAAATAATTTAGTGGTGTATTGGGTGCATAATTTATTCAAAAAAGAATTTGTTACAATCGTAGCAGAGTGCTTTCCGCTTTCGTCATCTTCAGTGCTATTCGTCAGTACCTAATACACAATATCTTCAAAATTTGCATACTCTATTTTTACAACTTAAAACTTGGGAACTCTGCAGTAAGTCTCTTACATGTAAGTCAAAATTCATTAAAACTAATTAAAAGACATAAATGGACGAAAAAACAATTAAAATATTTGGACAGCACGTTACATTCTTTGAACGTGATTTCAAAGTGCACTTTTAATTAGTTTCAATGAATTTTTACTCACATGTAAGAGACTGACTGCAGAGTTTCCAAGTTTTAAGTTGTAAAGATAGAGTAAGTATGCAAATTTTGAAGATAGTGTGTATTAAGTACTGACGAATAGCACTGAAGATGGCGAAAGCCGAAAGCGCTCTGCTACGATTGTAACAAATTCTTTTTTGAATAAATTGTGCACGCAATACACCACTAAATTATTTCACTTACATTTCTACGTGCACACAGCCAATACCCTCCTTTTCATATTATACAGTGACCGGCAGAAAGTGCGCAGCATATGGGAAAGTTTTTTATCTTTAAGTTTATAAAATTAACTTCATTTTAGATAGGTTCTGCATGTTCTCAAACCAAAATAACACCTATTAAATCCGGTAAAAGTCTTATGGTATACGAGGTAGGATCAAAAATTTGAAATTCCGCTAAGAGTAAAGTATCTCCATCTTTCATTTTAGAATATTTTTTTACTAAGAATTATTGTTTTAACTTCAAAGTTATACCCAAATTTCAAATTTCGCTTATTTTGGACAAAAAAATGGATTTAATCGTGTTTTCTGAATAACCCTGTATAAAAAATAAATGGCAACCGAACAGTACGAAAATAAGATTTTCTGCAGACTTTGTTAGAGATAACCGTCGTTCATAAGTACGATTAGTTTGTTTTCATAATAGTATGGCTTTTTAAAATAAAAACATAAAAATATTAAATATTTTTGCTGCACACCGTATTTTATTTTCTGAGGCAACAAGTTAATTTCACCTAACTGATATTTTTTGATTTACTTTGACTTAAAGCATCTCCTAAATAGTTTTTTATACATTGAAGTATGCATAAAAAGTTTCCTTTTGATTTATAAAGAAAAAAATTTAAATTAAAAATATATTTTGAATGGATTTTATTTCTCACGCAAAATAAGGATCAATATAGGTTATTTTCATTTATTAAATACACTTTTAGGATAATCCAACTAATAGGTAATACATTCTTTAACTCGACAGGAAACAAAAAATGCTAATTAAGACTATTTACATTAACAATAATTATTATAACTTTATATTTCTACATGTCCTCCTCCATTTTCTATACATATAATAGTTCTTTTGTTAAATTCTTTGGCTACGTTCCTTAAAAAAGCCGGATTGATTCTAGCGATACACTGTCTTATAACATTTTCCAGATGGTCCAAATTTCTGAAAGGCCGATACTTATACACCTGGTTTTTTACGTAACCCCAGAGAAAGAAGTCTAGAGGAGTAATATCCGGCGATCTTGCAAGCCAGGGATTTTCTGAAAACCGTCCAATCCATTTGTTGTAAAATTGTTGATTTAACCATTCCCTTACTTGTAAGGTACTATGAATAGAAGCACCATCTTGTTGGAAATACAGATTTTCTCTTAAGTTTAAGGGCAGATCATCGAGAAAATCGCTTATTTCATTCTGCAAGAAGTTTAAATATCTAGCGCCATTTAAATTTTCTCTGAAGAAATATGGCCCCACTATTTGAGTATTTAATATACCACACCAAACGTTGGTCTTAAAAGAATATTGATCTTTACATTTAATTATAAAATGGGGGTTTTGGTCAACCCACCACCTGCAATTTTGGGAACTTACAGTGCCGTTGCTTGTGAAGGTTGCTTCGTCGGTAAATAATATACTATTTCGAAAATGTGGATCATCTTCTTTTTTGCCTTGAAACCAAAAGCAAAAGTCAAGTCTTGCATCTAGATCCCTATCTTGAAGGGTATGCAGAAATTTGGGTTTATATGGTAAATACTTGTGTTTCTTAAATATTCTTCTAATAGACTTTTCTGAAATACCAACTTGTTCTTCTCTTTCAGACAACGGCATTGTAGGAACTTCATTTACTGATAACAAAACATTTAAAGCGTTTTCTTCCGTAGCTGCAGTTTTTCTATGGACAGTTTTATACTTATTTTCCACCGATCCACTTTGTTTAAATTTATTGACAATTCTAAATATAGTGGAATTGTGAACATTTTTATTGTATCTATTGTTAAAAATAATTGCTGTCTCGCGATAACTGTGATAATTGTCACCATGAATTAAAACTATTGCAATTTTCTCCTGTAAAGACAAATTTTCAACTTCCATTTTTATAGCAGAACTAACTAAATGTCATTAATTTAATTTCAATGTTTGACTTGTTTTCATGGCTGCTTTGATCTTAAATAGTATAGATTATGAGAAGGAAATTAATTTGTGTTATTATTTCTAGGCTTTAAGCTTGCCCTTGGGGCATACAAAATCAGTTTTTGAAGAAACATTATTTTAAAATTATTTAAAATGTGTACAAAATATATTATTGATCCTTATTTTGCGTGAGAAATAAAATCCGTTCAAAATATATTTTTAATTTAAATTTTTTTCTTTATAAATCAAAAGGCAACTTTCTATGCATACTTTAATGTGTAAAAAGCCATTTAGGAGATGCTTTAAGTCAAAGTAAATAAAAAAATATCAGTTAGATGAAATTAACTTGTTCCCTCAGAAAATTAAATACGTGTGCAGCAAAAATATTTAATATTTTTATGTTTTTATTTTAAAAAGCCATAATATTATGAAAACAAACTAATCGGACTTATGATCGACGGTTACCTCTAACAAAGTCTGCAGAAAATCTTATTTTCGGACTGTTCGGTTGCCATTTAGTTTTTATACAGGGTTATTCAGAAAACACGATTAAATCCATTTTTTTGTCCAAAATAAGCGAAACTTGGAATTTGGGTATAACTTTGAAATTAAAACAATAATTCTTTGTAAAAAAATATTCTAAAATGAAAGATGGAGGTACTTTACTCTTAGGGGTATTTCAAATTTTTGATCCTATCTCGTATACCATAAGACTTTTACCGAATTTAATGGGTGTTATTTTGGTTTGAGAACATGCAGAACCTATCTAAAATAAAATTAATTTTATAAACTTAAAGATAAAAAACTTTCCCATATGCTGCGCACTTTCTGCCGGTCACTGTATAAATGTATATGTTTAATTTAAAGTAATTTGAACAAATGTTGACTTGTACTTGTAATGATAAAAACAAAAATAATTATTTTTCCAAAATATCGTCAGTTTCGCTACCGCTGGAATACGACATCTTCTCAGAAGTAACCCATTCTTCAAGAGACTTTTGTTTATCACTAAAAAAACACGAGAGGGAGTAAGAAATAAGTTACAGACCCCTAGTAAAATTTTAAAAAAGTTTCACTCTGTTTTGAAACACGTACACCTTGTTTCCTTTATATTGTCTTTTCTGGAACAAAGCGAAAGTCCTATAAGTATATAAATATATTAAAATCGTTAAAAAGATTATAAAATCTTTTTATCGTGGTAAACACACGATCGTTAGTTACCTTTTGCAACTAACCTTATTTTCTGAGCCCTTCGTCGACATTTACGATGCGTTAATAAGCATAATTTATTTCTTACTCCATTTTCCACAAAAATAATTAATTTAAAACTTGTACGAATATGACAACCAACAAGCGCAATAATATCCAAAAAATCTTTTTGCATTGATAAAAAACTCACCGCTTCCAAACGGTCGACTGAATCAGCAAGTTACCTGGCGCTAGCGCTGTTGCCAACGGTAACTGTAAAAATTAAGTAAATTGCTGTGATAAGCAGTGCGTTGACTTGTGGTAGGTAATTATTGTTTTTGCTACAGCAATGACTTTTGACTTAAAAAACGACGTTAAAGTTTGCATAATTAGGGAGTTTTTGCATACATTTTCTTTTTTTTGTCCAGGTTAGGTAAGATTTTTTTATGCAAAGTCTAAAAGATAACATAATATAGTGCGAAACCATTACCTACCCACATTATGTAAGTTATACAGGTGAGTATAAAAAAATTAACGTATGTATAGTTATTTAAATTTTATTAAGCCATATAAATAATACATTTTAAAAAAACATTAACAGGATAAGTATTACTATTACTTATTGGTTTACGTATGTTTTAATAAATTTTTAATTGAAAAATATTAAAATTTTTAAGACGTTTCGGTTTATTAAATTTTTTATACCGTCCTTTAGTTTTAGTTAATTTAATAATAAAATAAAAATATTTTTAATTATTTGTAGTTTTGATGATGGTTTAAAAAATATAATAAACCGAAACTTAAAGTAGTTTTAAATAATAATACCAAATAATATACCGGGTGACAACGAATGTTGTTACCCCCCCTATTTCTTTCGTAGTTTTATTAATACAAACTTACAAGAGATTGTAAGTGCATATTTTGTGAGTTTTTAGTAAAATCATACTTTCAAAATCACAGTGATCCTAATTTTCTAATTTTAAATGAGACGTCCGGTATATTTTGACATATTTAAATTCGCCGTAAAATTATAACTATTTTTTAGTAAGTGCATTATTAGCCTAAACATAATAGTTTCAGAGATATTGTTTTATATATAAAATTTTTGACAATTTGACAGCTTATAGCCTTTCAATTATTATTATAAGTCTCACATATCCCTATCGTACTTTTTAATTTTTTTCCCAAATTAGTCTTGGGCCCCTCTTTGTGAAGATTTTCCTTGCAGTTTCTTCGTCTAACAGAGGAAAACTTTCGTTCTCGATGCCTTCTTCTAAGAAATTTTTTAAAAATTAAATAACATGTAGGTAGGTGCGTAACTTTGTTTTTAGCTTTATTACCTTCGAAGGCCTTCACAGTAGTCCACAGCCCCCATTCTAGGAGGGTCAACTTGTATGCCATGGTAGAAACTTACAAGAAAATTTAGCCTTAAAATCTAAAAAACATAGATTTTTAAATTAACACAAAATGACAACAGCTTACGACCAAACCACAGCCAAACCAAAATAACAAAAGTTAGGTTATATAGATAGATAGTCGTCTTTAGTTAATAACAGGTTGCAATAATGGCCACCTGTAAAAACTGGTTCAGGCATAAATTGTAATATTTCGAACCTTACCTCTCCCGGATGACCAAGCGTCACTCAAAATTCGTTTAATACTATAGTAAACTTCTCTTTTATCAATATTTGCATTAAAAACACCTAAAATTTCAAAAAACTTACCTTCAACAATAACACAATATAAAATAAATTTTCTCGCCTGCCTGCAACACACGACCACTTCAAGAACAAAATGGAAATGAGTTCGGTCAGTTCGGCACGTAGGCAAATTTGTCATTACGAACACGTCCCGACGGGTCACGAAAATATTCGAACAGCCGGCAGATCTAAATCCATAGTTGTCAGATATATTTTTTTTGCTGCGGCTATTACTTTTTCGACTTGTAGCTATTTACTGGTAGCTGCAGTAAGTAAAGAGATCTTAATCTAGCTGTGATTGTAACTACAGCTACATATTTAGGTGTGGTACCTAATAAGGAATTTGCAGTTGTTACCATAATAAAAATCATGAGCAGCCATTAACAATTACAACTCAAATAAAAAAGTTCATTAGCATAAGTAAACCTATTCAGTTATAACTAATAAAAAATAATAACCGTTGCAATTATTTAAGCTGTGATTATTAAAAATTTCCAGCACAGAAATGTAGCTGGCTCTATTTTCTCAGTGTAGGGTTCCTACGTTAAGTTCTCGCAAACCTGTTACACAGCTATGTAAGGTACTAAAAGGGATATTGAAAGTCTTAGAAGCTCGATACATTGACATTCGTCTGACACATACTTCCTGTATTGCTTGTTTAACGTTTATATCTGCACACCATTTTACCTAAGACAAAAATGGGGGCAACTGTGATATATGTCTGACCGCGGGGTAAATGTGATATAACACATTTACCCCTTTACCACATTTAGAAGGGGTAAATGTGATATAGGCAAAGTACACAAAAAATATCAAAGGAAATGAAAATCTAATATTTGTCAATCAAAATTTCGGTCAAAATATAGATCTATAACTATTGTATCACCGTATAATAGTATCGGAGCTACCTTAATTTTTACATCAGAAATCCACAAGAAAAACGTTATGCATCATTTTTAAACCTCATAGTGAACATGACAGGTGTTTGAAAACTTCAAAAAATTGTGTCAACAAATGGCAACAAGCAAGCTTCAAACTAAGAATTCAAAAAAGCTTATATTACAGTGTATATACACTTTCGTTTGCTTAGTTATGATTTTTTGTTAAAGTTCCGGTTGATTATTACACTTGCCCCGTTATCACAATTACCCCAACTCACCTTAAGCATTTTGGCTTTTTTAGACGCGGAGTTCGTCTTGGCGAGTGGGATTATAGTACAAAGGGACGAGATTGTATTACCGCAGATGGCCGTACACAATGTAATGAAGATGAAGTGAATGTTGGAATTGAAAGAATTTATTTACACCCCGGCTACCTTGAAGGGTCAAAAGAAAAATACCATGATATAGCTTTAATTAGATTAGACAGAAATGTAAAATTCACTAGTAAGTAATGATGTGTTTATCGCTTATCTTATAGGCGTAGAAGGGTTACAATTTAAGAAAAAAAAATTGTAACATGAGATGTATCTCAGAATTTCGAGTTGTAACACGGAATTCCGAGTTATAACACGGAATCCCGACTTGCATCTGGGAATTCAGAGTTGTAACAATACAGGGTATCCCAAACTCGATGGTACATTAGGAGAATACGAATATAAATATCGTGTTGAAGTTTTGGAAATGGTGAGAGGACACAGCATTCTAGCCTCTAAGAATATTTTTTAAAATGCGGCGTTGCCAGACCTAAAGTTTCGGTCCCCAATGACTTAAATGACTTCAGACCTATAAGCATACTACCTATCCTGTTGAAGGTCTTGAAAAGGGTGTTGGAGGGTCAGATTCGTTAGTATATTCAAGCACACAGGTTATTGCCGGATGTCCAGCCTGGCTTTCGTAGAGATCATAGTTGCACCACAGCGCTGTTCTTAAGGTCACTAATGATGTTCTGGAGGCGGCCAATCGCGGTGAACGTACTGCTTTGACTTTGCTTGACTACTCTAAAGCCTTTGACAGACTTAACTATCAGCTCCTATTGGCTATCCTGAGGTTTCTTGACTTTGATGATACTGTATGTCAACTCTGCCAAAACAAAAATTACAAAAAATAAAATATCTTAGGTATCTGTGAATCTGAAATTTTTGAAATATTTAAACCATATACAGGGATTTCGGTTGTATAACAGACTAAAAACTGTTTTTACAGGGTGCCCAAAAAATGTTTCGGTGGGCCTTTCCAACAAAATACCAAAAGTTACGTTTGTCAGATAAAGTATATTATTAAATTAGATAATCGGACAGAAAATTTCCATTGTATCAATATAATTTGTTCCTAAACCTATGTTCAATCGTTTTTGACTTATAGGGATTTCTACTGATTAAAAATTAATGTTCGCTACTAAAAATTAAACACTAATATAAATAGGTTGCCATGAGACCATGACAGGTTGGTTTCAGAAACAAGAAAAATAATATATTAATATTTTATATCATACCAAAGTGATTAAAATGGGGAACAGTTACACAAATGAAGTTATTTTAAATGTAAGAACTGGTTACATAAAACATTTAGTTTATAAAATTGTGAACGACAAGCATACCTAATGCCCTGCTGGGGAAATACATGTACTAGACAGTTGAATCAGCTCCAAAGACTACAAGACAAAGCGATTAAAGTGATATTCGGGATGAATTACTACACGCCCAGTGAGGAAATATATAAAAAAGTGACATACCTGGAAATAAATCAATTGAAAGTATTTGAACAAACCAAACTAATACATGATATACAAAATAATAAACTTAAAACCAGTGTAAAACTACAAAATAACAGACAATTCTACACATACAACACAAGAACAAACCATGAATTAAGAAATTCATATGCTAGAACTAAAAAGGGACAGGACTCACCAATATATAGAAGTATACAGGAATATAATAGGATTCCACAAAGAATACTCCATGGAAATACCAAGAAACTGACGTGCAATATTAGGAAATATATAAAGGAAAATAGAGTATAGACATTTAAGTGGCAGGATAAAAAAATATAAACTACATTTTTTTGCCTTTCGGAATAACTTTATTTGAATGTTAATAATTATACCATACAATTTGTAGGCCTCGGTGCCAGTTTTATTGTAAACTGTTTTGAGGTCAATAATAAATTATTATTAAAAAAAAAAAAAAAAAAAAAAAAATGGGACGAACCACTTTTTTAAATTTCAATCAATAATTAATATTTTTCTTCTTTCTTTTTTCTTATCATTTTCATTACACGTGGAAACGTGAATTCATATCGAAATTTTACGGTAATTTGGTAATTGAATAATCGTTAAATTTCGATCCGAAATCATGTTTCCACGTGTAACGAAAATAAAAAGAAAAAAGAAAGAAGAAAAATATTAATTATTGATTAAAATTTAAAAAAGTGGTTCGTCCCATATGCTTGTCGTTTACAGTTTTATAAACTAAATGTTTTATGTAACCAGTTTTTACATTGTGGTGTTCATGGTCGAATTTAATGACGACCCAATCGCCAACGGTTATTTTTGTTAAGTCGAGCTGCATTTGGTTCAGGAAACTGATTTATTTATTTACCTCTTCGACTTCGTCGACACTAGAATTGCTTGAAAGGCTTTGCACATCTTCAAGAAGGTCATCATCAGTGGAGTCTTCCTCAAATAAGGTTTTCTTTAGTGTAGCCCTTTTTTTCTCTATTTTTTTGTTTTCAATTTTCCCTAATTCTTCTAACTCGTCATCTTCACTGCTACTATCTTTACATATTTGTTTCCTATTTTTTGCTATTTTGATTTTCTTTATCTTTTGCTTCTCAATTTCTTCAATCTGACCCCTGGCGTCTTCTGAAGTGATCACTTCAGCACCTCTGCAGATTTTTTTTCTTGTAGTTAAAGCTTCTGGCGTTTGCTTTATTTGTTCCAAAAGCAGCTCTTCAAAGGTTTTCTTCTGAGTGCTTGAAGGTGTTAGGACTTCACTTTGCGATATAGGTGCCGTAGATGTTGATGGCACTGGTGGATTTTCTTCCACGATGGTGGTAGTTGTAGCTAGCCTAGCTGTAGCTACTTTGTCAGTAGATGCTCTATCTGCTTGATCTTCTTTCAAAGTCCTCCATCGTTTATAGGCTTGGGGCTCATAATTTTCAACAGGTACTACAGTGTTGCAAAATGGAAAAATTCCCGCTTTCTGAAAGCCGTTCTTGATGATTCCTGGATCTATGTTTTCCCAAATTTTGGACATAATAGCTGAAAAAGTAGATTTCGGAAGTTTATAGCCATAATTCTTCCGTTACCACTTTATAAGTTCTTCCTCCTATTTAATTTTTAAAGACCGAAACACACTAAGATCCAATGGTTGAAGAATGTGGCTGCTCTGTGGAGGAAGCTTTAAAATTACTATGTTTTCTTGTCTTGCCATTTGGATAAGTGTAACGCCAACGTGAGAACTATGCCCATCGTAAATAAGGATAACTGGTCTATCTTCGGATATGTTTTTCAGAAAATTGTTTTTGAAATAATTGTGGAAAGTCTCGCTTTCCATCCAGCCATTTTTTGTTGCCGAATAAGTAATCCCTACATATTCTTTTTCGCGTTTTGCGAGCCATGAATCCCATATATTTTTCCCTTTGAACACAATATGTGGCGGTAATTTTTCTCCAGCGGGGTTTGCACCCAATAATACCGTGATGTTTTCTTTTCCAGAACCACTTGTTGCCCTATGAGCAGCTGTTCGCTTTTGGCCAACAACTTTAATTCTGCTTGGATCTAGGCAAACACTCGTTTCATCTATATTATAGATTCGTGATGGAGGAATATCTTGTATGATATCTTTTAACAAAGTAAAGTAATCAGCCATGATAAACGGATCTACACTTCTTTTTCTTGTTACTTCTAAGATTTGTGGCTTCTTCTTGCTAAGGTTGAACGTTCGCTTAAATCTTATAAAATAATCGTCGCCTGGTATTCCATCTTTGAATTGTGTCTCAATGTTAGTTTCCTTTACATAACGGCCTATAAGTGTTAATACTTCTTTTTTAGAAAGGCCGAACCCCCATTTTTCCATAAGCTTGATGTTTTCGGCTATTTTCACTTCTTCCTCATATGGAATGGCAGTGGGTCTCCCCATGGTGGAGCTTTTAACACCCCTTTGGCCTTTTACATGTTTAAAAAGTGTGGCCTTTGGGTTATTATAAATTTTCGATGCTCTATACACCGTCATTTCATTATTTTTAACTGCTGCGATAACAATTTTTAGAGTTTCTTTTGAGTATTTAGGTGGAGGCTTCTTCCGAACATAGGTACGTACCATGTCTAAAAAAATAAAGTTAATCAGCACTTTAATTGCCAACATTGTATCCATCCCCATTTGACCGGGGAAAGTGGAACCTAACATAGGTTACACTTTCCCCATTCTGTGATTTTTTAGGGGCAAGTGTAACCTAGCTCGTTTCTTTAATTGACCATTTAAGGATGACGTCGCTGGGGGGCAAATTTGACAAATTTAGGTTAAAGTTTATGTCAAAGCCATGAAATTACCATTACATATTTGACAACGGCTATATTTGCTGGGGGGCAAAGTCACAAGTTTAGGTTATACTTCTTGTCAAAATCATATGTTCTTAAATGATCTATGTAAACAAATTTATGTGACCCATAAGTTTAAAATACAAAAAAATATTGTTTATGATGTACTTACCTCAAAAAGTTTAATTAACACGTTGAAGGGCGATAACGATTTTGTAAAAAATGCATTTTGAAACAGTAGATTTTGTTAAAGATTCGGGTCTATTATGTAGTTCAAACTACATTAAAATAAGGCGCTGAATTGACTTTGACTCATTCAAATGCGACACTAGGTTTGTATTATGTATATTATATATAAAACTCTTGACGCTGAACTGCGTAGTGTCGCAAAGTGAATGTAATTTATTCACGCCGTATTGCGTTGTGTCACAATTAATTTGGCATCATTTGACGCCGTACGGCGTGAGCGCCCTTCAACGTTTTAATACTATACCTAACTTTCGTGAGTGTTACAACCACCGACAAAAAACACGTGCTAACTCGCTATGCGACGTAAATCGACAACCTTGACAACAGTGTCACTGTCGAAGCGCAAATGAATCGCTAACGGCTTTCTATGCAACAGGGTATGTAAAGTATGCAATAGGTGGATCCACTTTACAGAACATCGTTTTATCAGGAATAAGCCTGGGTTCCACTTGCCCCGAATTTCCACTTACCCCGGTGTACCTTACCTATATTTAAGTTTTTTGTAGTAAAAATTAAAATAAGATATTTTCAAAAATGGCGCCCTTTTAATTTCCGGCAACACTGTGTCTAGCGTCATATCATGTGATTGACAATTGACAATTTTGTTATTTGTTAATATATTTTTAAGGGTAAGTACCTAATAAATATTTAGGCAATTGTATAATAATACATAATTTGTGAGATTTGCTTTATTGCTTTTCAAAATAAGTTTTCTTGGATTGTGTAATTCTTTACCATGAAAAAATCCTATTTTTGAAAAGTTTAAAATTTACAAATAAGACCTTAGCTACTCTAAGGTGTACCAATGTTACGGGTCAAAATTTATCAAGGCGGGTAAAAATTTCACATTATTTTTATTAGAGCTTCAATAAGAGGTTTTATTTCGAAGGTTTACCACAGTTGTCAGTTGCTCATGCTCGTGCTTAGGTCACTAAGAATTTATCAAAACACTTAAGAGATGTTATTACAACAGTACTAAATAAAAGTGGACCTAGTGCAAATGAGGCGACGAATGTTAAAGGTAAAACTATAACTTAGATCGTGGACCTGTAACATTATATATATTAAACTGTTTTAGGGTAATACCATCATTTTAATTCAAACTTGTTCAATTTCACAAGCAATGTCAATACAAATTCTAGAACTTAGCCCTCTTAACAAATTTGAAATTGTCATTGTGTAGTTTCAAATGATCAATTATAGTTAAGAATTATGTTATTAAAAAGTTTTTAACTTAAAAATGATATAATCCCAAATCAATGTAATCACAAATAGGAGCTTTGTTGTTCCAATTCTGTAAGATATACCTAACCAGTTTATTTTATAGGTAATGTCCCATCGGTTTCCACTGAAAACCAACCAAATAGGGCAAATGGAGGATGTTCTCACGAATGTGCTCATGATAAAGGTAGCACCATTAAGTTGTTTATCCATTGTCAAGTACAAAATATTGGGCAATAATTTACAATATTACAATTAAAAAGTGTTTTATCAATGCACTTTGTATCGATTGTTCTGGAACTGGAAACTGACAACCTGTATAATACCAGTGTCTTGTTTTTAGAGTTTAGTCAAGTTATTAGGCTCTTTCATGTGATAAATACGCGGTCTCAGGAGCAATCTGAATTACTTACCACTCTACTGAATATGGATATTGAACACTTCATACGTCCAACAACAGCAGATCCTGAAGACATCATGCATCTTCGATATTCCAACCCAGACTGAGAATGAATTTTTACAATTAAATGCAAGATTACCGATAATTAAAAAGAAAAAGGGGCACTAGTGAGTTTTTTTTGTAATTTGCCAAGATACAGTTGAAGAAAATTACAATATGATACTTTTTTAGGTAAATAGGCTGTAGCATGTGGGCGGAAATAGTCCAAAAGACCTAACAAAAGAATAATGGCTAAAATAGTGGACGATGTCATATTAAAAGATTATAGTTGGATCGGTGGAAAGGGGACAAAGAAATTTGGACTGGTAAAAATGTCAGAAGTCATTAAAGGTAATAAGATTTTTATTTAGAGTTACTAAATAAACTTTTAATACTTTGGTTTGTGTCAATTCATTGTTTTGTATAGTTATCTTTCTTATAATTTATTAAAAAGTACAAAAGAAAATCCATATTTAAGATTAGGTAAAACAAAAAACTTATTCTACATTAGTGTTGGTTATTATTTAAAAAAGGAGTATTCTGTATTGACCTTGATTTTAGATGTCTGCAAGCTGTACAAAGAAGCAGAAGATAGCAGCGAGAAAACTATAGAAGGTATCATGTCAATATACCTGTCAAAGGCGACGGATCGCTGTAAAGACAAAATTTACAGTAAATAAATTCAAATAGGTATAATATACACTGTATATTATACAGTATTTCAAATTTGATGCTCATATGGGGATTTCGAAAACGGTATGCGATAGAGGGGTACTGTAAATTTGGCAAAGTTGAGTGCTATTTGATGCTTAACAAAATGCCGGTCTGAAATACAACACAAAATAACTTTATCGCATTCTAGAGTCGAATACCTTCTCTACGATCGTGCTTCAAAGTGAATTTTTACTGCACGGTTTTACATTGGAAATTAGAACTTTACAGCACTAAACTTGTAAATCAATCTTACGGCATGATTTACTTACAATGCGTGCAGTAAAAGTACCACTTTCTGCACGCACTGCACTTGTTAGGTAAATAACTAATTTTTACTGATTTTTAGAAAGAAACAAGCTGGGGACTAAGCTGCTGGGGACCAAGCTGATGGTGACCCAGCCGATGAAGATCTTGAATGAAAACAGACCGCATGTTTTTTTTTAATAAAAAAAATTATTTTTAATATTCTATTTCTTATTCCCTGAATCTTCCTAGCATATTCTATAAATATCCTTTAGAATCCCCAAGCATATTCCCAGCATATCTTTCATGTTGACATTTGTGTAAGCATAGAATAATCCAGGAACATCCCCAGGGGGATATAGCATATTTTTGGAATATTCCAATATTTCTTTTGCATATTCCTGGCATCTTCCTGGAATATGTTGGTGCCGCCTGGGATGGATATCAAGAACATATTTATTTAAAAAACTTATAAAAACTATTATTTCGTTACTATTTGGTAACGCCAGGTCTTTATGGGTTAAGTAATAAATATGAATATACAGAATAGGATGTTTATTTATGTCTGAAATTATTTTTCTATGGGGCCCTGAAAGTAGAAATTTACAAAATTAATAATTTTAAGTAGGAATTATAATAATATTACGTGGGTATAAAGGTGCATTTATAAAACTTTTCGCCATCGCTCCCGTTCGTAGTTCCAACATGACCAATCTTTGTCTCGCTGCACTTGTGCTATTTGTCGTTCGTGCT
Organism: Polydrusus tereticollis; assembly: GCA_963920685.1. Taxonomy (NCBI): domain Eukaryota; kingdom Metazoa; phylum Arthropoda; class Insecta; order Coleoptera; family Curculionidae; genus Polydrusus; species Polydrusus tereticollis. The sequence continues at coordinate 24,929,295 of OY987329.1, read as the reverse complement.
TTAGCCAATAGGAAGAAAGAAATTTAACACTTGATAAAAATATAGAAATATTTTCTATATTTCTATGATTTCAGCATTTATAAACAATACACAGGGCTTAATTATTTATCTCATAGTTTAATAATATTAAATACTGATCATATTATTATTCACTTTTCAAAGAAAATTAATATTTTAACCTCAAAATTCGTTACTACCCTTGCGAATTTACAACGGTGTAGTTCGTGTTTCATAAATACCCTAAGAACTTTGACAACGAGTAGGAGCGGTGGCGAAAAGTTTTACAAATCTATTTTTATATTATAGGTCCTTGGTAGAAAAATACAAAATAAAAGTTTAGCCATGTTATCAACTTATATAGGTATTTAAAAAGCTCTTACAGTTCACGGGGCAAACGAAGTTTGCACAGCGACAGCCACATCGCAACAATTTTTTGTACCTCTAGTTCTGCCCTGGAGGGAGATGATACTTTACTGCATCTTTTATTATTCTATTAATGGTTTTGTAATTTAAAAGTGTTTCATTATTCTTCTGTCCCTTTACTGATCAACATTCTAATTTACTACAGTAACAACTCAAATTTAATCATAAAATGAACCTAACCTAAAGTTATTAATATACCTATTATTAAAATAGAGACTTACCTCAGTTTTATTATCCATATTATAATTATTCGGTAATAGCATAGTTCACCCACAGATAACAATACCTAATAATAATTATTGTTAATTGAACATAACACAATCAAAACATAAAATAAGGGGAACAGGCTGGTTTTTCTGCATCTGGTCCGTCAAGTATCAAAGGCAGGGTGTGTCGACTGTCATTTTGAGTGCAATGAATCTGAAATATTTCAGAAATATTGATATGGAAGATTATGTTTTTGAAACATTCAAAATATAGCAGAGATATTTCTGAACGGAAGTGTGCTGTGTGGGTATTTCCATAAACCAGAAAAGGCGAACAGGTTTGACATTAGTTGACTTTCCCATAGAATAAGAATAGCTCAATAGTACGCTTGCCCATTTTAGCATTTCACCTAGAACTTCAGTAGTGATGACAAACCGTAGAATCAAGAAATCGAACAATATACAGAGGGTTGCATTTAAAATTCGAAAGTTAGTATCTGGTGGAGGTAGAACTGACAACGCCGCATATTTAAAAATATTTTTAGAGGCTAGAATATTATTTACGACATTTATATTCGTTTTCGATTCTCCTATTTTACCATTGCGTTCGGAATACCCTGTATTGTTGTTACAACCCGGAATTCCTAAATACAACTCGAAATTGAGAGATACAACTCGGAAATATGAGATGCAAGTCGGAATTCCCTGTTACAACTCGGAATTCCGTGTTACATTCGGAATTCAGTGCAAGTCAGAATTTCGTGTTAATAATCGGAATCTGAATGTAATTTTTTTTTATTGTGACCCTTCTGCGCCTTCGTAGTGTTCAATGGGACACAAAAATAACTTAACTCAAGTGGTAATCCAGTAATAATTATTCCTTTATTTATAAAATTAATCGATGCTTTATAGAATGTCCTTTTAAACTTTGGTAAAATACATTCTGAATGCCTAATTTTTGACTACCTACTTTGTCATATAAATTTTATCGCCTACTTGATGACCATGTGGCATTACCATTTCTCGAAATTACGCGTCCATTAAACTTGTGCTGCCAGCATGCATTCAAATCAGATAAAGTTTACCAATCTAAACGATATTTTCAGTCCATAATGGTATGAACTGCTCTCAAAGAAAATTTAATAATTACTATCATATCGCCTATAATAGTTATGCCTCATTATACATGTTTGAAAAAATACATACTTATAATTTATTTTAGAGTATATAAGACCAATTTGTCTACCCAAGACTGACGACTACGTAATGCCAGGAGATCGACTAACAATTGCGGGATGGGGTTTAGTTAACTATGATGCCGAGACCACTGTAAAACAAAAGGTTGATGTTCCCGCAGTATCCAGGTCACAATGCTCTATAATGTTTGAAAACTCACGAAGACTTACGCAAATTGGACCAGGCCAATTTTGTGCTGGTGGGGAGGCTGGAAAAGATGCTTGTGTTGGTAGGTATATTGATCCCAAATCCAAGCATATAGTATATTTCTTAAGGCGACAGAGTAATAAATCATTGTTATACTATAAAACCCAGTGATCTTCGCCGTATTCTATAGGCGTAGTCTAATTATTATTTAATATAACATTCGGAGTTACAAAGATAGTTGAAATGTGTTCGAATATGACTGGAGTCGGACATTCAACAATATTATGTCAACTAGTGCACGAGGATAAACGCGGCTGGTATTGGTATTGGTATTTCTCTTAAGTCAGCTCCCTTGAGCTTTTACTTCTTTTAAATTTGTTGGTGCTTATTCTTCTACTATACTGGAATTTCTTTGTTGCGATGATCTTCTTGCATTGTTCTGTTTTCTTCATTGATTTGCTTGCTTATTTTCGCTATTTTGTTCCGTGTTGTTTTTTTTTTGGTACTTTTCATGACTTTTTTTTTTTGCTTCTCTATTATTTTTGTTTTTGTGTTTTAAGGGTGGGAGTCAATCTTTCGGATATTTAAAGTTGTTGTGTATTGTCGATCGTATGTGTGAATTTTGTATCATTGGATTTGTCGATAAGTCTGTCCTTCCAAAGTATTTAGTTATTAATTTTGTATTGTGTTCCGCAATTGTTTCCATTTTTAGGTCTCTGTGTAATACAGCTGTCGGCACGTGTCTTTGTGCGTTAGTCATAATCCTCATTATTTTGTTTTGTAGTATCTGTAGTTTTTGGTATCTTGTCTTGTTTATAGTGCACCATGTTGGTACACCGTAAAGAGAAGCACAGGAAGAGAAGAAATTGTAATAAATTAGGTTGAAAAAAGGTTGAAGGTTGAAAAAAGGTTTTGAAGGGAAAACAGGAATATCAATTATATGGACGAAACTTGGTTAAATGTTGTCGGGATAAACGTATAAAAAGCGCGAAGCAAGCTTTCATGGAAGAATAGTCAACTGGATTGTGACGGACTGCGAAGTCCTGATGTATTTCTAAATAAAAATGTTCCAAATAAGATACTTAAATCAATGAAAAAGAATCCATATTATCAAAGTAAAAATAATACAAGTTCATCTTTTCAAAGTAAAGTTCACTTCAGTATACTAAAAGTTCACTACAGTTCACAACAGTTCAGAAGAAAACAGTGCAGTTCAAAGTAAAAAGTTCAGTTCAGTTCAGTGCAATTCAGTTCCCTACAAAATAATTGAAAACAAGGAAAACCTATCTACGTCACACAAGTACAGTCAAAGTATCAAAAAGCAAGAGACAGTTTTATTAAACTTATAGTCAAGTATAGTGCCGCGACCTAAAGTCAAAATTAGTAAAAACGTACACCGCTTCTCGCAAAAGTTTAGTAACCAGGTCGCCGAGAGAGAACCATTATAAATATTCTTTTTCCACTACTCACCTATAACATCGCCATTATTGACCGATTATTAACGCTAGAAATCGTTTTTCTCTACCTTATAAGTCATTATTGACCATGGTCAATAATAAGCCATTGAAATCCATTATTGACCGATCTTTGACCTTAACCGAATTTTGTTTGAACGCAGGTAACTTGATTTTTTAATTCTACAACATCAATTCATTGTGGTTAGGCAACCAGATAATTATCAATACATATTAGATTACTTGATATTGTAAAATATCGATACAATCAACATTTTTTCTGCTTCCATCCTTAATTCGGGAGGTGTACACATAATATTATCACTAACATTCTCTTCGCTCATTTTTTAAAAAAACGCAAAACTCGTGAAATCTGATGACAGTGATGACATAAATGAACACAAATTGACATTGACAAAGCCACCTGACAAAACAACAAAATATTTTGCCAATTCCAAAGCGCAGGTAACTTGATTAAAAAATATACTTATACCTACCTATAATTTTTTATAATTATTAATACTATAAAGATAAATCTCATATAAAAGTTTGTAGTAGTGGAAAAAATAATATATTAACCACGGTTTAGACAGCTTATTATAGCCCTCGCGTCTTAAATCCCTCGTCGCTTCGCTCCTCGTGATTTAAACTCGCCGCTCGGGCAATAATGATGGCTGTCTAAACCTTGGTTAATAATATACTATTTTATATAGGTTAAGACCCCGGGTTAACCAAATAAATTAAAGTAGGATTACAGTATTTTAAAAACAGTTTAATTACCAAAAACCTACTCAGTTCGAGATTAGTATCTACAGTGAAGCTTTTCTCATAAACTTTTAAACTTTACAGTAAAAAATAAACTTAAACATTCGCAAGCGAAACTTATCTAAATCTTTAGCCTATTATCAGAAAAAGGGATTCTTTACGTGAAAGTAGAGCTCAACGACCTATACTTTAGCCCAAAACGTTAAGGTATCGGTTAATAACCGAGCAGTACAGAGCGAATAAACCGAGAAACATCGAGTGTGAGAGAGAAATGCTAGCTTACAGAATTGTGATTTACTGTTGTAAGTAAAAGTTGAATTAACCTATTTATTTTATGCATATTTCGTATTGAACCATATTTTCTAAATGTATTTTGTCAGTGACTTTGAATAATTCCTGAAATCTGCCATATTTAACATTGTGATATGCTGTTACCATAATTTCTTTTAACTTAGATTGGAAATAGAATATTTTTGAAAACCCTTTTGTAGAGTTTTTACTTATCTCTAAGGAACCCGAATAACCTTAAGCACTGCGCTACAGTAAGCCTCAAACTACTTTACCGTATACCACGCTTTGCAAACCGCTCCCTTTTGTTGCCTGCTAATACCAACAAGCCGCGGGGGGTATAACAAGATTAATAATACTACATTCAGGGTAGTTGGCTAGTTGACGCTTTCGGTGAATTCTTATAGTCTATCTTTAAATGGCGCGAGGTAATAAATGCTTATTAAATATGCAAAACGCATACCGGGGTGTCAAGAAGAATATAAACACCATCCCTTAAAGTCTGTTGTGCTTTAACTAAAGGATCCAAATAATGAGCATTCTTTAGGTAGGTCCACCCTGAATTTATCGCAATGTATTGTTATATTTGAGGATTTACCATTGTTATTTGGAAGCCAGGAGCATTTTTTTTGGGGAATTTTTTAAATTAAAATTAAAAATCTTAAACATGTCTATTCTCCTAAAATTGTATTATATTATATTCGTAGGTATTTATATTATATGAAAACATTTAAAAAATCGTATTAACTAATAAATAACCACGGGTGGTACTTGTTTACATAATATAATTACAAAAACAAGATGTTATATGGAATCTTACAAACAGAGCATTTTCAAAAATCGAATAATAGCCCGATTCGGAAGATGAACTTTTATTAACATCGTTTATAATATGCGGTTCAACCATTTCTTCGATTATTATATCTACCTGACACATCTTGGCTTCTTCTTCTATCACATGATCGATACACTTTTTCCGCGCTGATTTTTCCCATAGCGTCATTAAAGAATCTTATTAAATCCACCATTTTATAAGTCGTGTTTTTTTTTCTGGCGACATTTGTCTTTATTCGAGCCCATATAAGTTCGATCGGGTTTAATTCACAGTGGCAAGGAGTGAGCCTGAGCACAGATATGCCTCGTAACTTTTCCATTTCATCGAGTTCATATTTTTTGAATGCATTTTTATGTAAGTAAGGCTAGTACCAACAGTTCTTTTTTAAGGAATCTAGTGGAAATTCTATTTGTCTTAAAGCCATTCTGTTATTTCACTTTTACGCCACGCACTTGTCGGTAATTTACGGCCAAGAGAAATTGCTGGAAATAATTATCGAGTTCGCTAAATGGCCGCTAGGGGGCGTAACACTAAAGGCAAATTAAGAAAAGGGGGTTTCTTTACAATTTGCCTAGATAAAGTATACTAAAAATATGTGCAAATAAAGTTCTCGTCTTTTATCTACAATTTTTTTTTCACACTTTTTTCTCTAACTCTTCAGATAAAGTGGTAGGGGTAAGGCAAACATTTATTTGAAAAATATTCAATATCTCGGGAATGCCTTATCGGAAAATACTATGCTTGGCGGCATTTTAAAGAGTATTTTATGCCCTATCAGCTACATTGCAAGACATGTTTTCATTTCGTTCACTATAGTCGCTAGATGGCGCTTTCTAAATTTTTTTTAATTTTATGATTTTTTTTAACAACCCCAAGTGCAATGATAGACATATTATCACGCCGATTTGAAGAGGACTAAAGTCCAAAGCAAACGGTAAAGACCGGAAGTTTCTATCTTTTTTCTAACCGTAGATATCAATATGAAAGTGATGATATAATCCGAAACAACAAATTTATATAAAAGAAAATAAAACAAGTAAGTGAGCATTTAAATAACGGCTACATTTTAGTGCTTCCTCAAATGCTCAAAGTGCCTGCCATCATGTTCTATACATTCCTCCAGCCTTCGTCGGGTAGAGAAAGCAGCAGTTTCCACTTACGCTGTTGGCAGGTGATGAACTGCATTTTGGATTCTATTCCTCATATCTTCCCGAGTGATAGGTCTAGTTTGAAAAACTAGATCTTTTAAGCGGCCCCACAAATAAAAATCTAAACAGGTCAAGTCTGGTGACCTGGCTGGCCAGGGAAAAAGGCTTCCTCTTCCTATCCATCGGCCTGCATATTCTTGATTTAAGTGTTCTCGCACACTTAATGAGAAATGTGCTGGGCAACCGTCGAGCTGTAAAAACATATTTTGCCTAGTTTCAAGAGGAACGTCTTCCAATAAAACCGGTCAATCGTTCCTCAGAAACTCCAAAAAACGGTTACCAGTTAATGCCTGGTCAAAGAAATAGGGTCCAATAATTCTACCTCCAAGGATCCCACACCACACATTAATACTCCAGCGTCCTTGATGTTGAACTTCTCGCATCCAGTGGGGGTTTTGAGCGGACCAGAAATGCATATTGTGCAAATTTACCGTGCCCACGCTACTAAAAGTAGCCTCATCAGTCCAAAGAATTTGGGAGATAAATTGAGGGTTTTCATAAATCATGCCTAAAAGCCAATGGCAATGATCTAGCCTTCGATTAAAATCCTCTTCATTTAAGGCTTGATGCAAAACTATATGGTAAGGGTGCAGTCTAAAAATATAAAATAATTTATATGAGTAATAATATAAAAAAATAAATTTTAGAGAATATTGTAGCAAGGAAAACGTTTTTTATTTTATTTTTTTTAAGATTATATCAACTTACCTGTGCTCTTGTAAAATATTCTGAACGGTAGTGCGTGATATTCCCAAGTCGAAGGACAATATTCTAGTACTAACATTAAACTCTATATTATATGCTAGAACATTAATAACATTATGTTCGGTTCTCCCATTACGATGTCTTCGAAATATAGGTCGGCGAAAGCTTCTAGTATCACGTAAGCGTTGTACCAACCGCGGAAAAACTCTTCTGCCATAACGACGTCGGTTTGGATATCGCAACGCATACTGTCTTTCAGCGATTGCTGAATTTTGAAAGCATTCAAAGTAAACAGCGATCAAACCAACAGCTTCTTTATTTGTAAAAGGCATTTTTAAAACTCAAATTTAACACAAAACACACTTAAATGGAATAATTTGACATTTACCTTTAATGTGATGTTTTAAGCCGTTTTCTTTCCAAAGCCTATGTGATTTAGGGCATAATTTTATTGTCAGTGCGAACAAAAAGCCTATATTATCTGGTTTATCACTTTTTCATTGATATTTACGGTTAGGAAAAAGATAGAAACTTCCGGTCTTTACCGTTTGCTTTGGACTTTAGTCCTCTTCAAATCGGCGTGATAATATATCTATCATTGCATTTGGGTTTGTTAAATAAAAAATCATAAAATTAAAAACAATTTAGAAAGCGCCATCTAGCGACTATATAATGTACCTGATAGGGCATAAAAAACTCTTTCAAATGCCGCTAAGCATAGCATTTTCCGATAAGGCATTCCCGAGGTATTGAATATTTTTCAAATAAATGTTTGCCTTACCGCCACCACTTTATCTGAGAAAAAGTGTGAAAAAAAATTGTAGATAAAAGACGAGAACTTTATTTGCACATATTTTTAGTACCTATACTTTATCTAGGCAAATTGTAAAGAAACCCCCTTTTTTCAATTTGCCTTTAGTGGCCATTTAGCGAACTCGATAATTATTTCCAGCAATTTCTCTTGGCCGTATTTACTAGCAATATTTTTTTCCGAAAGCTGTAGGATTAACGGTTCCTGAGATACAGCCGCTTACCTCGCTTAGTTGGCCACCCTGTACATAATTCAGGCATAAAAAATTTAATATTAAAATATATATTTGAAGACAAAACTTGAATTTAATGCCGATACTTGTACTAACTCTGCGCAAATTAATAATTCAGGCCTGTTTAAATCTATACATGCCGAAAAATTTTGCACGCCCATGGAGAAGACGGTTTTGATTGATTTATTACCTCGCATCATCTTTAGATATACTATAATAACAACTAACCTCAAATAATAGGTATCAAATTTATCAATGATTTTATTATTATTTTTAGGTGACAGTGGGGCACCTCTAATGCGAAAACCTAAAACTAACTCTAGTTCGAGTCAGTGGACCATAGAAGGAGTTGTTTCATTCGGAAGTGGATGCGGACTTGTGAATCATTATGGGGTTTATACAAAGGTTTCGGAGTATACTGGATGGATATACGATTCAATAGTGCCATAGATTCTAAGAAATAAAATTCTAGATATACTATTTTGTGACTGTTGGCTCGGTAGGCTGTATTAAATTTTAAAATAAAATATACATATGTGAAATATTTTAGAAGTCGGAGGAAATAACGAATATTTAACATATCAAATTTAAATTCAGTTTATCAATAAATGTTTTTATAGTGACACTCACCCTTTTATAATTTATTTGTTTATACAATGGGTCCCAGAAGTAATGTCTAAATTCGTAGATTTTTATTTCTGAATGTGTTTTTTTTCTTATGGTAAATTTATCTATGCAGGGTAGCCCAAAAATAAGTTACGATCATCAACTTCATTTTTTCATATGAAATCAACCATTTTTTATTCCATTTTTGAATTTTGCATCGAATTCTAAGTATGTTTCACGTACCATATCCTATACCTAAACGCAACAGTTATCAAGAAAATTACGATTGAACATATCAATAAGCAAGGCCTATTCATTTAAGAAGAACAGAATAATAATCAAATAAAATGTGCACCATTTACAGCTTGACGATATCCAAGGCGATCAATAAACCTCTATTTGCACGTTTTCAACCATTATCGTAGTTGTGGCACGCACTTCTCTTAGGCTCCTCTCTTTCAACTCCTGCAGATTGCTTGTCCTGTCAACAAATACTCTCGATTTAAGGTAACCCCACAAAAAGAAGCGGAGCTAGATTAGGCGACCTAGCACGCCATTTGATAGGTCCTCTCGTTCCTATCCACGGGTTGGGAAAGGTTTCATCCAAAAATTTACGCACAGTGGCAGCATAGCGTGGAGGAGCACTATCTTGCTGGAACATCAGTTTTTCGTCAGGGGAGTCTGGGTTCAATGAATTCGGAAATAAAGACACTTATACTGGAATTAATTCAACTTGGAGATATTCGAGACATACTTGTCCAGTTAAAGACTGTTCAAAGAGAAATGGACCAATTACTCTTCCACGCGCTATTCAACACCAAACATTTATTTTTAAAGGATACTGGCTGTGAACTTCCCTCATACAATGTGGATTTTCTGTTGCCCAATATTACCATTCAAACAGAACGTAGCTTCATCGGAGAAAATAGTATTTTTTACTAAATTATTATCTAGATTTCCCATATTTTGCATGCGTTTACAAAACTCATCTCGTCTATCGATATCATCTTCAAATAACTCATGCACTGGAATAATTTTGCATGGGTGCTTTTGAATGATTCGGCGAACAACGGATTTCCGGATGTGTAAATTGACCCCGATGAGCGACAGAGAAGTACATGGATTTTCTTCCAAGAAAAGCAAACTGTCAAGTTATTCATTTTCATCTCGAGCAGGACTACCAGATTTAGGCAAATCTCTAACATAACCGAATTCTCTAAACTTAGCCTCTATTCTACTCACCACCCTTTGACATATGGGAGGACGATCAGAATGAATTTCATTAAATAATTGAGCTGTTTCTATTTGAGTACGTGTTCTATCACCAAACCCAACCATGCATAGATATTCAATTTTTTCTCGTTCCGTTAACTTCACCATTGTGAAAACCGCAACTTTGCAACTACGATTGACAATTACTTATTTGAAGTAAAATTGTCATATAGTTTCTATGGGACTGAACGGTGACAAGTCAATATTCAGAAACATCGAAACTGAAAAAAACAAAGAAAATTGCTCGATTTACAATAAATCCTCAAAAATTAATTTTTTCGATAACTGTTGGCTCTAGGTATAGGTATAGGTATATATATTTGCGGAAAAAATAGTGTTGGACGATATAGACGTAGCCCAGGCAATTGTCGGAAAGAGCTACTTCCCAGATGTCTGGAAGCGGGCCAAAGTGGTGTTAATCCCAAAAACTGGTAAAGATATTCAGTTGGTTGTGAACTATAGGCCGATAAGTTTATTACCATCCTTTGGCAACATCATTGAAAAAATAATACTGAATCGGATTTCTGATTTTGTACTAAACAATAATATTTTACCACTTGAACAGTTCGGATTTCGAGCTGATCATTGCACAGTTACTGTGCAATGATCAGCTCAGTGTACTGTACACCAAGCAACACAACAACCAACAAACTTAGAGGGTTCAATAGATATCTGTCAACAGGAGCAGTATTTTTTGACGTTTCTAAGGCATTCGATAAGGTCTGGCTCAATGTTCTTATACTTAAGCTAATAAGAGTAGGTATGCCAAACGTTTTAATACATACTATCATCTCATTCCTTGAGAACAGGTCTTGCGTGGTATCGTCTGAAGACATGCTCTCAGGTGTAATCCAACTAAAAGCAGGAATCCCTCAAGGGTCCCCCATAGCTGCAATTTTGTACAATGTATACACTAGTGATATTCCAATGCACCCGCAAACAGAATTATATCTATTTGCAGACGATACTGTGATTACCGCCACCTCAGAGACGCCTTGGATTGTAGTTGCAACGCTTCAGCGCCATATAGCTTTCCTTCAGAGATGATTGGATTCTTGGAAGCTCCGTCTAAACGTGGATAAACCCCAGGCCATTTTATTTTCAAAAGCCCGATTAAAGCTTCCAGAAACAACAGTAAAAGATATGAATAGATCAATATTTTTGATAAGAAAATGACCTGGGAAAGCAGTGCGAGTGATAGAATGCGAAAAGCGCAAAAGCAATTATTCGCCATCTACCCTCTAATAAATAAAAATTGCTCAATTAGTCTGAGAACAAAAGCTACTCTTTATAAAACAATAGTGAGACCTGTACTGACTTACGATATACCAGCTTGGTGTATTTCTGCATTTAGCGATTCAAATAGACAAACACATTCTATTAATACAACATACAAAATAATAAATAAAGCTAAACCTTACAGGACTATAATATACTATACACCCTGTGTATTATCACTGCCTCTGCCAAATTTAAACCCTCCGTTGTAATCAATAGCAGACCGACCTTGAACTTGAACGTAGACCGGCAGAGGGGCGTTGAGGGAGTAGCGGGAATACGCCTGCATTTTGCATCCGAATTTCACCCGCAGCAGGATTATCATTTTGTTCTCTGAATAAGCAAAATTATACGAAAATACTGGATAGAGAAAAGTATGTATCGTGCTTTCAATTAATTTAAATCTAGTCACCCCAATAATATTTCATTTGCACTAAAAAGGTTTAAAACTGACACACTGAATTTTCAGGGCAACTTTTCCTTGTACAACTTTAACTGAAAGTTTCATACATTTATATTTAGCTAATTAGAAGGCTCCTTTTGGTTTACGTTACTGATAGCAACGGGACAATAATTATCAAAATTTTTTTAAATTCCTATCAACTTACATGGAATCAGTAAGTGTAAATACAAGTGTGTTATGTTATATAAGTCACGCTGGAAAATGTTCCCAGTGACTTATATGACTTAACACACGAGTGCCATACAAAATTTTATCCAACACTTGATAGATATTAATAAAAAATAGAAAATTATGTTTCAATGTAAACTGGAAAACCCTGAATGATAGATGCGTTTTGGACTTCCATTGTCATTATTTATTTATATCACAACGTTTCAACTGGTGAGTATCTCCAGTCGTCTTCAGGTGAATAATGAAACCCTGTATCATATTTTAATTGACATATTTTGGAATGACAAACTTGATACGTAAAAGTAGGCTAGGGTGATTATTGTTGTTAGGCAGTAAATAAAATTATTATTTTTGCGAGTTTCGAGGGTTAGTGAGTTATAATCATAACCAACTAGTGTGTTATGGTTATTACCCTCGTGTGAGTTATAAGCTACTTTATTAGTGTAAAATCGAACTAATAATGTTCACTGTATACATATGTAAGTGTTGAATAAACATTATTTTGGTGCTAATGTTCATGTATTATTTCTTTTAGGCACAAAAATAATGTTATTGCATCACATATTTTATGAAATTTTCTTACCGAATATCCCTCAAGCTTAAATTATTGACAGGTGTGCGCAAAGCATGTCAAATTCTCTCTCGCATAGTTAAACCAGGAGCGAGTTTCCCACTAAGGGCCGAAACCCGTGTCTAACCTATCTACCGGTGAGACACTTGTGAAAAGTATTATCCCGGTAGCTAGTTTGGACCCTCCCTTTAGAAAACAATAAAACACTACCTGAATTTAACAATATGTATATAATATAATTAACGAATAATAGGCTTGTAAAAATATAATGGTAAATTGTGTATAATATTTAAAAACAAAAATAAACCCTCTATTTAAACTACCTATTCAGTCACGCTCTTATTCATATAAATTCTATCACTAAATGAAACACGAGTAAGCAATACATGAATAAAAGAAGAGTTACATCTAAATAAAGTATTTCATTAGTGCCGTACAATTTTACCTAAATTGGAATTATAAATAGCGGATTTTGACAGCGTCTGTAAATCGACCTTAAGGCAGGCGGCCCAAAGGAAAAATATTCTAAAAGGTACTTCTAATATAGTTTGTCAATAATGTCTTTTAAATTGTTAAATTAAATAGTTCAGAGATTAATTTTGATAATAGTTACTTAGTTGCACTCGTTTATAGAGGTATAAAATATAAACTAGCTGTTTCAGCAGGTTCAGTCACACACAAATTAATGTAAGGCCTTTATACTGTCACAAATAAATTTTAAATTATTAATTTCGTGAAACGTCATTTTTCTACGAGAAGTTTGTTAGTTTTCATCAATAATTATTTAATTTTTTTTGCTTTGAGACATTAATTCAACATTCGTTTGAACTTTCATGGATCACTCAGTCCAACAACGTGTGTTTTGTGTAGAAACTTACATAAGAAGCAATTCGATAGAAGAAGTTAGGCGTGCATTCCGGCGTCAGTTTATTAACAACAATAGGGGTCACGCGCCAAATCGTAAAACTGTTAAGTTATGGGTTCCTCATTGGCGTGAAAATGGTTCTGTACAAAATTTGAAGAAGCCTGGACGTCGAAGAACAGTTCGTACACCAGAAAATATTGAACGAGCTAGAATTGCGTTTACGAGAAGTCCTAAAAGGTCTGGTAATCGACAAACCCTTATCCTAGGAATATCGAAGGGAAGCTTAGATCGAATTTTGCAAAGGGGTTTAAAATTTCATCCCTATAAATACCAAATGGCACAGCACTTTAGCAATCAAGATAAAGAAGCAACGTTAGCATTTTGTCAAGAATTTTTGGATTTACATCAAGGAGCAATTCACACTCTCCTAATGACCGACGAAGCAAATTTTTCATTTGAACGGCATGGTCAATAAACAGAATTTTAGAACCTCCATAATCCAAAAGTTGTTGTGTGGTGTGGAGTAGGATGTTTTGGTATTATTGGCCCTTATTTTTTTGAGGATGAAAATAACCGCGCTGTAACAGTAACATCCGAGCGCTACGTTAATATGCTAGAGACATTTCTCATTCCAGAATTAAATAGACGAGGATTACTAAACAATGCCTTACTATTCCAACAAGATGGGGCAACAGCTCATACCGCCAGAAACTCAATGAGGATCGTGCGAGAAATTTTTAATAGCCGACTCATTTCTCGATTCGGAGATTTGCCTTTGCCTTCTAGGTCTCCCGACTTAACGGCACCCGATTTTTTCCTGTGGGGATATTTAAAAGCCAAAGTGTTTGCGAGTCGACCAGGTACAATCGAGGAACTGAAAGTCAAAATTCGTGAAGAAGTTGAAGGAATAGACGAAGGTTTGCTACGCCGTGTAATGAACCACTTTTTATCTAATATTGAAAAATATGTTGAAGTTGGTGGTGGTCATTTAGAAGACGTGATTTTTAAAAGTTAGAATTAAATTAGCCAAATATTTATAAGTTATCATAAATCCCAAAGAGTTAGCTGTAATTTACTAAAATAAAAAGTTTGTTTTGTTAACTAAAAAAGTTTTAATTCAAATATTAAAATGGGTAGTCTATTATGGGGAACCCTGTACTTGCGGTACTGGATTTTTGTTGTTGAGCACTAAACAGCAACTTAGAATAACTTTTGAAGTAGAGACTTGAGCCCCACTGGATAATTGCACTTGGGTACACAGCACAATTTTTTCTTGGAGCAGAAAATTCATAAAACAAAGGTCCCTTTTTACATTTTACCCGAGGGCACAAACATTAAGAGCCAGACGCGATTATTTTATAGTCGTCGACTTCTCTTTCTCTCTCCGACCCCGTTGGTCGACTCTCAAAGACACGGTTGTCCTAAGGGACCAAGTCTATTTTTCCTTCTCTCCCCGCATCATCCCGGCTGTGCGGGTTGCCGTTTCTAGTGATTCCTAGAAACCCATGAAACCTCTGCCTTTTTTCTCTCGAGTAAAAATTTTATGAATTTGTTACACTTTCTATTGCCGCTTTATTGCTTTTAAAAGAAGTTAGCTTAATATTTTATATTTGCGTTGTCCCCAACATAAAGAAAATAATGACTCTTCTTCGGCACGGGATAATTTTCAAAATATTTATTACCAAGGAAAAATTTGCACTTCTTCGCAATAAAGTTCAATCAATCAAACAATCCTTCAGCTTATTTTTGCAACTTTGACGGAATACTTTTGCAACAAATTGCTTTACCGAAACAAAAACTGAAGTTATCATTTAAGTACTATCCAAACTTTTTACACCAATACTACGACGCCAATGTAACGTTTTCCCTAAAATATTCTTGGGTGCCAGTATTCTCCTCAGGCTAAACTAAAATAGAGACAATAAGGCAACCTATCCACCCTTACACTGGCAACCCTAAGCCCTGGAGGATGTACTTCAGACAACATGTCGACATACGCTACACGTTTACAATGCACAAGCTCTGTACATAACATGGGTGCAAAACTTTACCAAAACACTGTATATCGAACAATACGCAATTGCAAAATATTAAGATTTTAGGTTGACTACTTTTCAAAAATAAATGGTCACAGGGTAATGATACTTAGCTGAAACATGTGCTACCCATAGTTCATGAAGTCTCGATCTTCAGTAAAACACACACACATGGTCTCTCAAATAGCTAACGTGGATACTGCTACACTTCTAGACTCCAACCATTCCAATAATACCTGGCAACCGGTACGTCCCGCGTCCAGGGACTTTAATAAGAAAACTAGTACTCCAGTTTGAGCTTTTAGCCCCTAACAAAAAAAACCCTAAAATCGAATTTTAGATATACAACATGAAAAAGAAATTTTTCATAAGGCCCAACGAGGGTAACTAGATACAAAAGTTTAAACCTACCTCAAATAACTAACGAGGGTTCCAATTTACCAAATGACCTCTAGGACCTTGCTACAGTTGATGGAAAAGCATTTTCAATCGGCATTCCGCCCAAAGACTAGGCAAACTACAAAGTCATATCCTTTTTTTTAAACCATTTGTGGATGTTTTATTGGCAAAACATGGCCTTCCCTGCCCAAGAAAACTAAAACTCGGGAGCTACATCCACAAACGCGCTTTCACTTCAAGTCCATTGTCGAAAGGGCCGGATGTTATCTCGTCTCGACCGTACATAGTTACCCAAACAAAACGTCGACAAATCAAACCATTCTGAGGTCAACCCTATCATTGGAAACTAACCTCTTTTAATAACAAAACCTTGACAAACCGCGTCAACCAATAAAATATACCTTAATTAACCCAATATTTTTAAATTATCCAGGGGTGATCGTGAAAATGCACAGAACTGTCAGTCTGACACTGACCTGCGTGACAAATTATCGATTTCATTAAAACAGCTAGTTTATAACAGCCGAGATATTTAACCTACATCTCAAATAAAAGGTTGAGAAATTATTATTTATTCTTGACAACTTGAACTGACTAATTACTAATTACTAATCAATTAAAACAAGGATTTGAAATAAGACCTGTCAACAAGCAGTATAAAAGAAAGAACAGAATAAATCAATCCACTTGGCTATGTCTTACAAGATACAAAACATTCCTGGAATATAAATATCAACAAAGGTTTGAAACTAAACATAGTGAACTATTGACTATCAACAGGTAATTAAATTATAAATTAATATCTAAGGTGAGAGTCTACATAGGAACTTTAACAATTTAAAACCAAAAACTTAACATAGATAACCAAACTTATGAAATGCAATCTTCGAACTGTAACAAGGAGTTAGTAGTAAGATGTATTGTATAACCAGAGATTATCTCCGATCCTAGGATTAACCCTTATTAACTCGTTGATTGGGTATGAGTTAACTCGCAATCTTGGGATAAAAATGATGAAAATGGCGTTTTTCTTATTCCATTGTCAATCTTTCAACCCAACGTATTTTCTGATTTGGTTTATAAAATAGTAGATTACAGCACGTTTGTTTAAGGGTTTTGTAGTAGGTACTATGGATGCTTTTGATGTTGTTTACGGTTTCTTTCGAATGATGAAGACGACTTACATAATATTGATATAGGTAGTAGAAAACGCACGGAGGTCACGAATATTTAGGCCTCGTATTGAAAATATGGATTTCTGGATAGATCCTGAATTTATTTCAAGATTCAGAGTGTCGAAGGTTTCAGTTGAATTAATAGTTCAAGCGATTGGCCTAAGCCTGCAAAAAAACACGACCAGTAATTTTTTATCATATTTTTACAGTGAGTATTTTAAAACTCTATGGAATGGAAATTGAGGCTTACCTCAAAATAAAAAACATTTTAATATTGTAAATAGAAACTAGGTATTGTTATTCTGTATTTTCAGTGGATTCTCGAAAATTGCCAAATTGTTACATTTAAAGTTTTATTTTAGAAATAATGCTTTACCTCCAGTAACTCAAATAATAATTGTACTAAGATTTTATGCTACAGTATGCTCAGGGTTGTCGGAGACTTTGGTGGTATCGATCCTGGGACGGCATCCCGTATTGTAAAACATGTGTCAGTACAAATAGCTAGTTTATCTTACATACATATTAAAAAACCTACAGGCATTGCAAAACTTGAGGCAATTAAAAATTATTTTTAGATATTGCCAGTTTTCCGGATGTTATTGGTATGATAGACTGTACGCATGTTAATATACGAATACGGTCTCCCGGTAAGTGATAATAGGTAATTGCAAAAATCAAAATAGTGGTTCTAATAAAATTGTAGACGGTTATATTTACTTTGTAGCTGTAAAGAACTCAATAAATTAATACCTAGATAATGTCAATGATGCTAATATATATTTTTTTAAAACCAATAAAAACTACAAAAATATGTATTTATTTTAAAAGATATTAAACCTACTGAACCCTGGGTCAAGTATCGTTATAGGAGCTGGCAGGCTGTTACTATAAGTAAATACATATTCCCATGAAGTCCTTGGTAATAATTAGAAAACCCATTAATTTTTTTAGGTGGTCCGGATGGTGAAAACTTTCGTTACAGAAAAGGGTACTTCTCAATAAACGTTCAAACATTATCTGATGCAAAGCTTCGTATAAGAAATATAGTGACTCGGTGGCCATGGTACGACAAATGATAAACTGATATATGACATCAGCAGATTAAAAGCTCAACTCCATAGCGAGTTTGATGACAGTACCAAATCCTGCAGTTACAGGGGCTGAAAATTTATACCATGAATCCCAAATAAAAACCCGCAATATAGTGGAAAGACAATACAGAATTTTGAAAAGAAGATTTTTAGATTCTAAGGCTAGACATAAAGGTGCAACAAGAGAGTCTTTTAACTATAATTATTGTAGCAACTGCTATCTAGCATAACCTTGCAATAGATGATACTTAACCAGTATATTATTATCCTATTGGTGATGATAATCACATTAGGGATAATAATAACTATGAACCCCCTCAGGGAAATGGAATTTAATTAATTAATGTGCTGACAAAATTTGTTTAGTGAGATCGGGAAATCGTAATTTTAAAAAAATTAAATTTATAACTGTATTTTAGAACTGATAGAGCTTTGACTATAGTAATCTCATTAAGGAAAAGTTTAATAAAAATAAACAAAATTGTAGTTTTCAATTTTTTATTTTTCTTAACAAAAAAAAATATATGACTTCAAGTACTTCAACACCTAATAAATTAAGCTTGGACGTTGAAATAATTTACACTTTGGAAATAAATTTTACCTTACAAATAAATTTGGATAGCTTCATGCTGAAGTTAGCAGCTAGCTATACAACTAGCAATATAATATATTACCTTGAGTTAACTCAAAGGTAAAACTTAGGTTTAACTCTAAGATTAATTCATACCTATACAATTGGACCTTAGTGAGTTTTCCCCATCCAAAAACTGAGTTCAGGCAACTCATAAAATTGTTACAAAATGAAGGATTGTGGTAATCCCAAATGTGTTTAAAATGTTGATAAAATAGCTATTTTCCTAACAAGTGCAGAAAATCGATTTTTCCGCACGCAAATGCCGTTGACAGCACGACGCGTAGCGGAGTGGTGTCAAGCATTTAAGTGCGGAAAAATAGGTTTCTGCACGTGTTAGGAACAATAGTTTTTCTACTAGCGTGAGGAAACAAATTGAAAATAATTTAAAAAACGGAGTTTTTTTTTAAATTTTTATTACAATGAACAAAATTTTACAATATTAATTTACTTATTTATATTGTAATTAATTGTAAACGTACAATTACTAGCACTATTTAAATTAATAGCAGAAGCCAGTTGGTTGCGGTTCTCCAGTAAAGATTGGGGTGCAGGAATAATTGATATTTCAGTAGGTTGCAGCTCGTTTTCTGAGTCCTGAAGCCCATCAGTTTGTTCATGTTGTGTACTTGTTGCTGGATGGGAGTAAGAAAGGGCTACACAGCTGCTGGTGGAAGCACTAGCTGGGGTTGATTTCAATATTTTACTTGCTATTAGTTTTTTATTTTCCAAGGATTCGTTTAGATAACCTTCGGCGACTTTTGTGGATTGCCACCCCCCATGACGCTTCAGGTTGGTTATGCCCACTCCGGCATTTGCAAGGGCAGTGGCAGAAGACCTTCTATAACAGTGGCCAGTGTACTCTTCTGGATTCGGCAATCGTAAATAGGCTGCTACCTCAGATGGCATTTTTCCAAATTTATTTATGCCAACGCATTGGATGGTACATTCCCCTTTGCGATATTGTACGAAAAAACGTTGGTGTGAAGTATTTTTTGGTCTAAGTGATACATATTTTCTTATCAAAGCCAAGTTTTTCTCCCCAGTGACCACAAAACTTCGGCTTGTGTGCGTTTTATTGTCGGCTATTTTCACTAAAACGAAACATTTTTCCAGCTGTACGTTTTCAAACAACAAATTTGTCAATTCTTCCCGTCTGCACGCCCCTGCTAGGCCAAAAATTGTTGCCACTTTAATTAGGAGGTATGTGTCATCAGGAGCGCTGTCTATAAATTTTTCCATGCCACTTGTGGTTAAAATTTTCGACTTTTTTGGTCTGAAGCCAACCATTTTTTTCTTGAGAAAAGAAATTAACTTAAAATGCATACCAATATCCACATTTTTTTTCAGCTTGAGCATAGTTTTCAACATTGAGTATCTTGACCAGAGTGTGGACGGCTGGTACGATTTCGATAATTCGTAAAAGTAGGCCAAAAAAACTTCTTCTTTTTCAAAATTCACATTTTTCTTCTCCTTACTCCATTTGCAAAAAAGGGTGTATTCTTTTTCATACCGTTTTCTTGATTTTTCTGGCAATAAATCTTCTTTGAGATTTTCAGCCGCCAAAAGAATCTCCTCCGGTACTTCTTCTATAAAATTTTCGTTCATCTCTTCATCGGAAATCATTTTGCGTGCCGAAGAATTCAGCAAAACTCCAGTAGAAAAACTGATAAACTAGTTTAAATTTATAATATTCTGTTGACAGTGACATACAAATCAACAACTGGTTATATACACCATAGCAACTAAGATATTTCAAAGGTAATATGATGAACAGTGACTTCAAATCGTACAGCATTTAATTTAATTAAATTTAATTTCAAAATATAACAGTGCGGAAAAATCTTTGCCGCACGGTGCGGAAAAGTGGATTTTCCGCACTAAAACATGTGCGGAAAATGCGTTTTTCCGCACGCTAGTAAAAAAAATCTCTTTCTGTGTTGAGGCGAACGAAAGGAAGCCGAGTTATTGTAGCGTTTTTAAATAATTAGACTCAGTTTGAACAACATAAAAACGTGCGTTAAAGTAGCTCTAATTCTGCAACCCACGACATCGGTTAAGCCATTTTTGTCAGTGTTTAATACCTTATTTAACTATCACCTGAAAGCAAAGAAGCTACTCAAAATCAAAATTACTACTATTTAATATACTTATTTAAACATCTTTATTAAAAAGACAATTTACAAAATCAAAAAAAAAAAAACAGTTTTTCTTAAATTATATTTTTTAAGATCCACTCCAAATAATGTGGTACATACGTACTGACACTAGTGGTGGTTCCACATGTCCCAAATCCAAACGATATAATTCCCACTAGCGTCGTAACAGAATCACTTGATGTACGGACAGTGTGCGTCATAACCGGTCCACCGGAGTCTCCTAAAAATGGTAAAATGTATTAAATTACAAAATTCGGAGATTTTTTGTAGGAACTGTAACTTTTTTAGTTCTACAAATTATGCACAGCCAAAACAATAAACACCCTAATGTCGAAAAAAATTTAGCTAATAAGCTATAAATTATCCGACAGGTGTTGGAAAAGGGTTTATAATTTCACCTCCCCTAATGAATCAGTACCTGAAACTCATATACGTTCATTATTCATCCAGTTGACATATTTATTATGGTAAATGTGTCGATGTTCTCACAAAGTAACAACACCAATTTTAAAAAGTTAAAGGTTCGCATAATAAGAGAACAGGAATAAAAAATGTTAATTTACCTTTACAGCTGTCAATTCCTTTTCCACCTCCTAAACACATTTGTCCATCTGTTAGCGGTCCTAATTGTCTACAATTATCTTTACTAATGAAGGTTAGTCTTGCTTTTCTCTTAACTTGGCTTGATTCTCCTAAAAAGTTACTGTTGTATTTAAATACTTACTTTAATAATGTTATAGAGCCAATAAGACCGAAATTACAATGGACACAACATTTTCTTTTTACAAAAGCTCTAGAATTAATCAAGGGGTAATGAATTAATTACATCACTCAGTACGATAATATACACTGCGTCCATTAATTATGGAATAGGTAAAAAAGTACTCAAATATTAAACATCCATATTTCCATCAAAATTATATCAATCCACTCAATTTTTGATTTATTAGGTAGGCCGTCCCTTGGACTACTTAGCACAAAGTATTTAACCTTACTTTATGTCTTTTTTATACAGGATCATGGATAAGATACCAAGCCATGTAAAATGTGCTGATTTTAAAATTAATGTTTGGAAAATACGAAGCAATGGAAATTAAATTTTATTTGTGTACTGGTTATAGCTTTATGTTAGGTACTTACTGTACAAATTACAGCGCAGTGCCGTTCGTGTCAATTAAAAAAAAATAAAAAAATAAAAAATGGAATAGGTAAAAAAGTACTCGAATTTTAAAATCAATATCTTCATCAATCCATTCAATTTTAAGTTTATTAGGTAGGCTGTCCCTTGAACTACTTAGAACAATGTGTTTGACCTCACTTTATGTCTTTTTTATACAGGATCATGGATAAGATACCAAGCCGTGTAAAATGTGCTGATTTTAAAATTAATGTTTGGAAAATACGAAGCAATGAAAATGGAATTTTATTAGTGTACTGGTTATAACTTTATGTTAGGTACTTACTGTACAAATTATAGTGCAGTGCCGTTCGTGTAAATTAAAAAATCTGTATATTGCAAATTATATTGACTGAAAACGTTTTACTTCTATTTGGATTTACGTTGCTAGTCAACCAATTGCCCTTGTCAATTTATCAAGATTATAAATTCGTTGGCAGTTCTTGACAAGGCCTTTTGTTTAGTTTCTTTTTTTAAATGAATGCCAATATCCGATTCATAACTCCAGAAGAATGTTCCTATGCAAGAGGACTGTTTGAGCAGGGCCGGTCTCAGTCTGATATTGCCAGAATCATGAATAAAACGCAAGGGGCTATATCAAAAATTTTAAAACGGTATCGAGAATATGGATCGAATCAAAGAAGAGCAGGGCAAGGCCGACCAAGGAAAACAACTGCTAATCCGGATCGGTTTTTAACAATGCAATGTGTTCGGGAGCGATTTACAACAAGTACCAAGCTACAAGCACGGTTGTCAAACGTTCACAATGTTCGACTATGTAAGCAAACAATACTTAATCGCTTAAAAGAGGTCCAACTGAAACCGTACGAAGCAGCGATAGGACCAACTAATTTTTTTTTTTAATTAACACGAACGGCACTGCGCTGTAATTTGTACAGTAAGTACCTAACATAAAGCTGTAACCAGTACACTAATAAAATTCCATTTTCATTGCTTCGTATTTTCCAAACATTAATTTTAAAATCAGCACATTTTACATGGCTTGGTATCTTAGCCATGATCCTGTATAAAAAAGACATAAAGTAAGGTCAAATACTTTGCGCTAAGTAGTCGAAGGGACGGCCTACCTAATAAATCGAAAATTGAGTGGATTGATATAATTTTGATGGAGATATGGATGTTTAAAATTTGAGTACTTTTTTACCTATTCCATAATTAATGGACGCAGTGTAGTATATTACATAACGCAAACAGGCTAAAATGGGTTATGTAATGAGCTATTTTCGTGTGGGTCTTATATAACAGATATTTATATTACTAGTACGGTATGAGCTTCATTGCAGTAACAAGTGGGGAATATTGGTACGACGAGGTCGTAGACCGAGTCGTAGTAACCACACGAGTGCTGTAATGAGCCTTACCGTACGTGTGATATACAACATTTTATATAAGACCCATAATTTTGGTTTTTTATGATTTTTTAATGTAGTCAAAATGGTTTTCATATTTATGCAGTGACATTACACAAAAAGTGACAGGAACTGACGGAACAAAAAAAAAATTTTAGTTTGATTAAAAATGAGTAATGTAATAAGTTCATTACATCACTGAGTGATGTAATTAGTTCATTACATCACTGAGCGATGTAATTAGTTCATTACATTACACAGTACGATAATATAGTATATTACATAACGCAAACAGGCTAAAATGGGTTATGTAATAAGCTCTTCTTGTGTGGGTCTCATATAATAGTTATTTACGATATAAGTGTTGTAAAGATTCATATTACAACACGAGATGTTAAAGTTGTTAAACGAGGCGTCAGCCGAGTTTAATCAAACATCGAGTGTAGTTATATGAATTTACAACAAGAATATTGTACAGGGTTATCCAACCAAGACTAGACAAGGCGATTTTTTGACTCCTCCTGTACTTTTATAAAAAAACTGAAATAGCCATCTTAAGTCATTTTCTCCCGCGAATTCGAATATCTTCAGCAAAAAAACAATTGAACATCAAACAAAAGTACTAGGGGTCACTTTGATATTTTTTTAAATGGGATGCCGTATTTTTAATGAGCTTATCCGATTTCTCATATAAATTTTGATCTAAAATGTTGGATTTTTAATTCAAAAACGCCTTTTTTCTTCAGTTTTAAATTCGGAAAATGTTAAAAATAAAAAAAAAAAATAAATAAATTAAAAATCCAACATTTTAGATCAAAATTTATATGAGAAATCGGATAAGCTCATTAAAAATACGGCATCCCATTTAAAAAAATATCAAAGTGACCCCTAGTACTTTTGTTTGATGTTCAATTGTTTTTTGCTGAAGATATTCGAATTCGCGGGAGAAAATGACTTAAGATGGCTATTTCAGTTTTTTTTTAAAAGTACAGGAAAAGTCAAAAAATCGCCTTGTCTAGTCTTGGTTGGATAACCCTGTACAAAATTTTATCTACTTTCATCTATGAATAAAAATATTTGGCAAAAGGCATTTTTAAAAATAAAAATGCACCTGCTATTAAAAATCGTTTTGTAAGGGCATCTATTACAGCACTAGTGCTGTAATGGCATCTATTACAGCACTAGTGCTGTAATAGATGCCCTTACAAAACGATTTACAGAACTGTAAAATTCATATTACTAAATGAAAGTAGATAAAAAGATTTTACCGTATACAGAGTATGCCAAAAAAAAAGTTACTAAATATTTGTTTTAATGAAACACCCTGTCCATTTTTTGGCTATTTGATTCACGAAAGAAAGGTGTTTATTCTATATTTCACTTTTGGACTTTCCTTGTTGCTCTGGCTGCCAAGTAATTATTTTTTTCAACTACTGTATGAATAAATTAACCTTCGGGCCCTAGCAACATGAAAGATCACAAAGGTAAACATTAGAGTTACCTGAATATTATACGTTGCTAGCTACGAAAGTAGTATGTTTCTAGCTACAAAAGTACTACTTTCGGTGCCAGGACAAAAAAACACGAATAGTCATAGGAAATTTTTATTGTATTTATTCAAGCGAATTTTGGAAAAAAACTTAATAACAAAATGCTTATATTTATTGAAAAAACAAGTGGTATAATAACAATAATATAAAACTTAAATAATAACTATTTATTGCCATTAAGGTTAATAGTGAAATTTGAACAGTTGGAAAAATAAATTGATGGAATATTATTCAATTCAATAGCTTCGCCGCTTCGTATTAGAGTCTCGTTATTATCCTGGACTTGGACCATATAACAACTCGTTCTATTTGTCACTCTCACGTCGTTAGATGGAATAAAAGTAGGAGTTCCATTTAAGATCTTTTCGGAAATTTCGATTTTATTAGTATACGAATCACCAATATATCCCTCCGCAACGGACGAAGACCTTCAACCGCCATGTCTTTTCAAATCCAAAATGTCGACACCTGGAGCATTTGCGAGAAACGTAGCCGATGTTCTTCTAAACGAGTGA
Organism: Polydrusus tereticollis; assembly: GCA_963920685.1. Classification (NCBI taxonomy): domain Eukaryota; kingdom Metazoa; phylum Arthropoda; class Insecta; order Coleoptera; family Curculionidae; genus Polydrusus; species Polydrusus tereticollis. The sequence continues at coordinate 24,903,653 of OY987329.1, read as the reverse complement.
CCAGTGTATTTATTTATGTCTTGAAGTTTCAAGAATTTGGCAATTTCTTTGGGAACATTCAAAATAGTGTATTTTCCAATCACCTGATTCACACACCCAGCTCGTTCATAGCGAAAGAACAAGCCGTCGAGTTTGTCTTGTGCATTATTTGGCCGAAGTTTAATGTAATCTTGTAGTAACCTCACAAAAGAAACTGGACCTCCATCATCGGGTATCATAAAACTTCTTTGAACCTGGTTTTTGCTCTGGAGGATTTTAACTATAGCTACATCATCCTTGATTTCGACGTCTTTTAACCTCATTTTATGGATCTCATCGGTGCAGCATGCTCCAGCTATTCCCATTACTGCTATCACTTTCATAGATAAATAGCTATGATTAGAAGCGTCAAGTAAAAACTTTATTATTTCTTCTTTTCTGAAAATTTTAGATTTTTTAGCTTCGTAACCATAGTTTTTTCGTTTAATAAATGCAATGAGTTTCTTAAACTGCGAAATATCTATATTTTTGTTCACATAAATAGTCAATTTGAGCATAGAGTATTGTGACCATAGAGACGGAGGTGATAAGGCTTCAGATTTCTCTAAGAAGTACGCTAACATCACATTTTCGTCAATTGACAGTTTCTATCTTTTGACTTCTCAGGTAACAGTGAGGCACAAGCCAACTCGGCCGCCCTCTGAATAGCAACGTTTTGGTCTTGTGAGAACATTTTAGACTAGCAAAATTAAAAAATTCGAACTGACGGACTCTACTTAAATAACTAGTTGTCATGGATTATTTTGCAGGTGGAAAAACCTTATTTTATCATTATAACTTGAATACAATCAAAATTCATTACTTAATAATATATTGATCAGAGAACAGTAGTAGAAGAAATTTAATACATCACACGATGCAAAAGCCTTTTTTGATGTTCGGAGGTATTGAGTCACCTCGGCTTCGCCTCGGCTATTCAGAAACCTCCTTACATCAAAAAATTAACTTTTGCATCTAGTAATTTAAATAACTATTTCTTATACTTATGGCATTTTAAGTTACGTGATTAACTGAGCAAAAAGCATTCTGATTTTCAAAATGGCTTTAGATGATTAAAGATAATTTGACCTTTTATATCAGATAATGAAAAGTAGATCAGATCATTTGAAAAAATTGTGGGTTGAAAATAAGATTTTTCTTAAAAATCAAAATTTTCATTTTTTCGAAAACTGAAAAAAAAAATGTAAATATCAGTCATTATACAATTATGAAAGGGCCCAATTTTACAGATTTTATTACTACTTCTCCCATATCAAATACATACTATGTTTTATAGACGCAATTTTGAATTTTGTAAAATGGCTAATAAGCCGCCATTTTGAAAGTAAATGTCACCTTGTTGTATGTCGTTGAAAAGGTAATTTTGAGAAGAATTTGACTGAATAATAAAAAATACTGGTTGTCATAAAAAAAAAATGGCGTAACTTCCGGTAATACTGGAAGTGATATTAATTTGGGATTTAATGAAAATTGAGATCCCGCTCAACCATGACAATAACCCATATTTTATTGAAATATTTTTTACCATTCCTCAGTGGTGTTCTGTGCAATAATTTCGTTGACACCCGGTAGACAGATAATTAATTATTGTTATTATTTGTCATGTATATACTGGTTCTTGTGTGTGGTTTTAAGTTAGGTAAAACCTTTGACTTTTTTCCAATCATCGTTTACTTTTCAGCATTTTCGTATACGTTTTTTGTTTATTCAGCAGAAGCTTTGAATGTTCATGGGCCGTGTGTGTGCGCTTCTTCTGAATTTTTGTACTGCTTTCTTGGCGCCTTTTTCCTCGTCACTTGGACAGTGTCGGGCAGTGCTTCTCCACTATTTCTACTGCTTCTCTACTGTTGATTGGGCTCGCGCATAGGGAGCCAGTCTTTAGGTAATTTGTAAGTCGAGTCAGGTCTAGCTCTTGTATGTAAGTTTGTTATTAGTTTGTTTGTCGATACGTCTGTTCGTCTGTAATAGTCCGTTATGATTTTCAAAAATAACTCATTTATTGTTGGTATCTTAAAGTTATTGTGCAAGACCCTATTCATGGTATATCTAGGGACATTTGCGATCATTTTCAATGCCCTATTTTGAATTACCTGAAACTTATTCAGCTCCGCTCTGCTTATGTTGCACCATGATGGCGCACCATAAGTAAGAACTGGCCTGACCAAGACCTTGTAGAGGTTAACTTTAGTTCTGTTGCTAAGTCTACTCCGCCTGTGAAGCAGGGGGTAGATGGAGCTTAATTGACGCAGAGCGAGCTTAACTCTGTTTATTGAATTCAGTCTCCAGTTCAGTCCATGTAACCTAAGCAGGGCTAAATATGTTTCAAGGGCACTATTTTAATAGGTTAGAAGGTTACTAGTGTCCATCACAGTAAATTTTTCTTAAATTATATTAAGTACTTTGAAAGTAATTCAAGAAAATCCGATTTCCAGCGACGTCCTTCAGGGGCACATATGAATCCGAGAGATTCCCACATTTTCCCGGACACCTTGTATATATTATACCTCCCCTATCTTAAGGTATCCTTCAGGTATCCTTCTTTACCGAATCAAATAGAGAAGAAATTAACAAAATGTTTCATTAAAAAATAATAAATTATAAATTTTATAGCTTTTTTTCGAACTATAGGAGGCACTCTGTACACACATTTTCCATTAATATACAGGGTGTCAACTTGAAAACTTTCAATGCAAGTATCTCGAATAACTACTACAAAAGTTAGAACAACGCGATTTGGTATAAATGTTATTTGGGTAGGGGAACTAGAACTACCATACTTTAGTCAAGGGGTCAGTCAGCCCCTAGGCCCCCACACCACCACTTTAAATGTTTAAATGGCACCACCCCCTTTGTTATACCTTAAATGAAAGGTCCCACTAAGTAGAATTTAGCTGCATAAAAAAATCGATAGAAAAGAAAATTTGTAATTTGAATAAAATTGAAAATGAAAATAACTAAAAATTATTTTATTTGATTAAATGCTCAAAACGCATTCCATTTTGTTGTAAACAATAGTACAATTTATTTTCAATCGAAAAATTTGCTACATTTTCAACAAGATTCAATATTTCAATATTTTCATAAATTACAAAGTTTTGTTTCATTCAAATTACAAATTATCTTTTCTATCGATTTTCTTTATGCAGCTAAATACTACCCAGTGAGACCTTTAATTTGAGGTATAACAAAGGGGGGTGGTGCCATTTGAAATTTTAAAGTGGTGGTGTGGGGTGCCTAGGGGGTGACTGACCTGTTCACTAAAGTATGATGGTTCTAGTTCCCCCTACCCAAATGACATTTGTACCAAATCGTGTTGTTCTAATCTTTGTAGTAGATTTCGAGATATGTGTATTGAAAGTTTTTAAATTGACACCCTGTATATATTTTTTTTTACCTGATTCAGTTCTTCCCCAGCCAGTAATAGTTACAGATTCATTTTTCTTTATGTTTGAAAATCCTACGGATGGCAAACAGACGGGTCTTATGAAATCTAGAAGTAAAAATTTCTATTGAAACATCCATATTTTTATGCTATTGCCTCTTTACAGGCTATCAAATTATGTAAAATTTTAATAACCTATTATTTTTAAGTTTTTACATTAAACAACCCTAATTGACCGTGGGAAGCAGATAAGGATCAATGTAAAAGTGTGTTCACAAATATAAGGAACCGACCTAAATGACTGCTATTATTAGGGTATTCAAAATATAATAAATAACAATAAACCAGTTCCGTGAAATGATATGGGCGTAATAAATTTTAAGTACCGTACTCGTACCGTAGTCGCACCCTACTAGGGTAAATAAATATGCGGATAAACCAGGATCCTTTTTAATTAAATGATTAAAGAGCAAAGTGTACCAACGTTGGAAAATTTAATGTAAAGGCTGACAACAGATTAAACAGAAATTAAATGCTCAAGAACGACATAGTGGAAGCGCCTTCAACACATAGGCTTTAAATTCAAAAGGATTAATAAAAGCAGGTTTTGAGGCTTTGATGGAGTCCAAGCGTCTTCAAGAATGACGGTGGAAATATCTGATAAAAGTAAATGAATACAGAACTGAAGGTAGGCCGATCATTTATTTAGATGAAACGTGGTTTGACATCTACGACACCCCGTCAAGTGTTTGGATCGATTCTAGCGGCAAATGTGTGACACGCGTCCTGTCAAACCGTGGAAAAAGAATAACTATCTTACATGCTGGTTCTGAAGATGGGTGGAAGCCGAATGGTCTATCTCTTTCTGCAAAAAATATTAGTGAATCATGTGTTGACTATCATGAAGACACAACAGCGGAGTTATTTGAAAATTGGTTTGAAACTAAATTATTGCAGAAGATTCCACCAAATTGTGTCATTGTTATGGATAACGGTAGTTATCTTAGTAGACAATTAAACAGAGTGTTTGGGACACACTTCATATTTCTGTCGTGACCCAGTAGGAAAATAAAGTAACAAGGTTGAAATCAATCTTAGCGGATATAATGTAATGTATTACTAAGCCAAGCGGCAACGTCGCATTCGTGCTAAACTCCCATATTTTTCTTCAACCACTAAATGCAATAAATAGAAAAAAAATACATTAATTTCAAAGGCAATATAAATGGCAATACCGCATATCAAAGTGGCGGCATCGTCGTACAAATAATATACGTTCAAATTAAATTCTATAATGTAAACAAAGACTGCCTGCTATTTAAAATCTAAATAATATTCCCTAAAATTATCAAATAATATTAGCACCCACGTGCGTAGTAACAAGCAAAGATTCTGATTGGCCGATCGATAGTGGCCTGATGGATGGACGTTGCCATTTTGGTTTTGACGTGTTAACATTTGATTGGTCAAGGTGTTTGGATAGGGTTAATATATGTTCTGAAATGTAAACAAAGCAGTGTCAGGTGGAATTCTAACGAGAGAGTTCACCGCTCCATGAGGGGAGAAAGCCTTCACGTTAAAAAGTAGTTAAAAGTGTTAAAGTGTCAGGTGGAATTCTAACGAGAGAGTTCACCGCTCCGTGAGGGAGAAAGCCTTCACGTTAAAAAGTAGTTAAAAGTTTTAAAGTGTCAGGCGGGAATCTAAAGAGATTAAATCGTCGCTCCGTGTAGGGGAAAAGCCTTCACGTTAAAAAGTTGTTATTTGTAGTCAAAAGTGTTCTAACTAACATGTCTTGTTAGTAAAGTGTCAGGTGGCAATCTAAAGAGATTAGATCGTCGCTCCGTGAGTGGATAAAGCCATCACGTTAAAAAGTTGTTAAGTGTTTACAAAAGTGGTTTACCTAACATGTCTTGTTAGTAATGTTGTAGCCCATGCTAGGGTGAAGAGAGGAGGAATGTTATTAGTCGTTTAATAAAGAAATAATGCAGTAAAATTTAAAAAGGATTTTATTTTCCAATTTTTCAACAAGTTTGAACCAGTCGACTTGTGGAGATACAGGTTAAAGTTTTGTGTACCTCATTGTTACAAACGTGAGTCCGCACACAAAGCTCCTTCTTCAAAAGACACTAAAGCCAAAATTCAAGAATATATGTTTGGTAATGATATATATTTTCATGAAAACTATAGAAAGAAATACTTATTAGAAGTGCTTAGAAGTATGTCTATTCAAAAAGAATATGCGATGAACTTGCGAAAAGCATGGGGCACACAGTATTGCGGCTACCGCCTTACCACTGTATATTTAACCCTATTGAACAAAAATATGGCACCAACTTAAAGCTGGAGTTCGTTATAAGTTTAAGGGTAAGACCATAAATTTATTTATTTTGAATCTAATAAACTTAAATAAACATCAGTTTCATATTTATTTGCTGCGAATATAAATATTTCAATACTATGTATTTTCTAAGACGGTCCTAGCTCAGTCGGCATTGTGTCAATACCCCTATTCAGGTAGAAATAAATAAGGGTCATTTGTTCAGTTTCTTATATTTGTGAATACACTTTACCAATAATTTTAAGTTTTGCATCGCATCTACATTTATCATCGCACTTAAGAGTCTTAAATGTTCACTTTTTTCCATGTTTTGAAATTTTAAATTTAGAATGTAAACAAAAGCTCGAAGCACATGCTAGGAAGTTCAAATAAGTATTACGATAGGAATATAGATGGAACACGATAAAGTATGTAAGTTCAGGTAGCACAGGTATAGATAGTTCCTAGAAATCAGTGGCGGCTCTTCCATAAGGTCATTTGGGCAATGACCTCCCACGCCAAGTCACCAACCACCTAACATATTAATATTTAACTTTAAAATTAAAATTGATTCAATTAACCAAACTTTACTGCTCAGATACTATTACCTCTAAAATATCCCTCGTATTTATTAATGCAATGCACACGCAGCAAAACAAACTAGACGTAACGCTACTTGTTATGCGTCCCCGCAAAAATTTCAGGTCAAAATCGAGCTTGCCCACGAAAAATAGAGTCACCCAACAAAGCCTGTGGGGGTACAGAGCAGTGGCGGCTCTTATATAGGAGCACTTGAGCACGTGCCTCCCTATGATTCAGCCCCACATCGACCGACAAATATTCACTATAAATTACATATTTAGTTTACAATACAATGTCTGTTACAAAGCAATTCTAACATGATTTTATAAGCTCCCTATCCAATTATCGTTTCGCTAACTAAATATTTTGTAGCAGGTCTCTAATCCCGAATGCTTATCGCAGGAAAAATGTGCTCCGTGGCTATCGCTACTTGATATGGACAGTTCGCTTCCCGTAATAAATGTACCTTGTCGTCCCCATCTCTTTTTAGCGCACGGCTCTAAATGGGCTTTCATTCCTCTTAAATGAGCACGCTTTTGCTGTGCTGCATGCTGCCGCGTTGTTTCGGATGGTTTTTGAGAGATCGCTTTATATGTTTTGCTGATCCGTGCAGCGCGGTAAAACCCTCCATAAGCGTGGCATAGCTTGTGTATGTCATGCAGTGTTGCCAGACCTTCTGTTTTAACAGAAGATCTCCTCCTTTTGCCCTCAGTCCTGTTATTCTTTTAAAAAATGTTGCAAGATATTCCTAACTTTAATGACTTAGTTACTGAGAAATTTGCTAAACTTAAAGACAGAAGAATGCATTTTTTGTTTAGAACACTGTGTTTAATCAGTTCTGTTTTTAAAAATATTTTTGGCTTTTTTATGTTGTCGTTGTTGACTTTTCTAGTAACTGCTTCCCAAGTATGCTGTATATTGATAAGTTTTCAATTTAAATTTATATTTTGTTTTATTAACATATCTACACGTACAAAAAGAACATAGAAATTGGGAAAGCTTTTTACTCGTAAATTTGACACTTAACTACACAATATCTTGTGGTTGGAACGGAGGGGTGAAATAAAAGAAAGGGGTAGTGGTGGGCGGAGATATGCGCAAAATTTCGTTTTTTGCCATGCTTGATGCTTGTGAACCTCCACAAACTTCCGTCACGAGCCGCCACTGGTACAGAGAGGAATAAATAGCATGTTATCACTATCGCACTTGTATTAAATTCGAAGAAAAAGAGGTTTTGTCGGCTGTCAGCCGTTTTTTGTTTTGATTGAGCTTAGACGCACGTTGCAATTTTTAGAATGAATGGGAAAAAGACAGAAGACCGTTGATTCCTGCAGTCGGCAGTCTGTAGTTCTTTATAGGGATGTTGATTCTGATATCGAAAAATTATTATATCGTTACAGATTTTTCGTCATGCGTCACTGCGCTACCAGTGCGCGAGCGGTGCCGTTGACGAACATACATTCATCGTTAAAAATATATCGCTATATACAGGGTCTGCCAAACTCGATGGCACATTAGAAGTATCTCGAGAACTAATAGAAATATATTTTTGAAATTTTGAGAATGCATATAAGACATAAAATTCTAGCCTTTAAAAATAGTTTTAAAAATGCGGCGTTGCCAGTTGTACCCCTCTAACCTGTATAGTTACTTTTTTCTATTGATACTCTGATATATCGGAATAAAAATTTAAAAATTTAAAAACATGTACAGGGTTATCCAACCAAGACTAGACAAGGCGATTTTTTGACTTTTCCTGTACTTTTATAAAAAAACTGAAATAGCCATCTTAAGTCATTTTCTCCCGCGAATTCGAATATCTTCAGCAAAAAACAATTGAACATCAAACAAAAGTACTAGGGGTCACTTTGATATTTTTTTAAATGGGATGCCGTATTTTTAATGAGCTTATCCGATTTCTCATACAAATTTTGATCTAAAATGTTAGATTTTTAATTTTTTTTTTTTTTTTTTTTTTTTTATTTTTAACATTTTCCGAATTTAAAACTGAAGAAAAAAGGCGTTTTTGAATTAAAAATCCAACATTTTAGATCAAAATTTATATGAGAAATCGGATAAGCTCATTAAAAATACGGCATCCCATTTAAAAAAATATCAAAGTGACCCCTAGTACTTTTGTTTGATGTTCAATTGTTTTTTGCTGAAGATATTCGAATTCGCGGGAGAAAATGACTTAAGATGGCTATTTCAGTTTTTTTATAAAAGTACAGGAAAAGTCAAAAAATCGCCTTGTCTAGTCTTGGTTGGATAACCCTGTACAAAGAAAAATATCATCCATTTGATATTATTGATATTACGATACATCCCCCTATATATACCTATATATATTGTCTCTCTGTCGTTCTGACAAAAACCTAATCTATAATATAATGAACCTGATTGTTTTTGTTAATTTCTTGAGAATTGGTGTTGTGTTTTTTACTTTTCCTAATTGAAAAGCAGGTAAATTACCATCATTGAAAAAAGGGCGTGGCACCCAAAAAATTTTCGCCTGCGGCGCTAATTTTTTTTTTATGACCTCCCACTTCAAATGGCCACGAGCCGCCACTGCTAGAAATGATCACAAATGAGTCCTAAAATAACTTGGAAACGTATTAACTTACACTAAAAGAGTCATAAGTCATTAGCGTAAACAGTCATGAACCTTTGTTTGTCCTCCAGGCAAAATGGCCGACCTATCAAAGTCACGTGTTTGAAAATGGTCAATAGCAAACAAATTTAAATTACAATAGTGAGGTTAGAAAGTTATACAAATAATTTATTTTAACGCTATTTTTCGCTTTGAGCATATTGAGATACATAGATTGTCGTTTAAAGTGAACCAAATTCACTTGTTGATGCTTAAATTAAAGGTTTAAGGTAAAAGTGACTTATAAAACGACTGTTTCACAAAATCTCTAGTTTAACAACCTTGGAGATAATCCGAACCTATAAAACTGGCCGTGAACGTTTTTTGTCCGCATTCTCTCGGCAGCTACAGATAAATATGTTAAAATCGTAGTGCGCTGTCAGACTTAAACCTCACATTTAAGACTACTATATAACTTGATAAACTCACCGCTAAAAATGATATTTTTCTTCAATCGCACTAATGCAATATCGTGAGGTGTGGCATCGGACTTAAAAAGTTCATGTTCTATAATTCGGTCGACTCCAAAAGATTGACTTGGAGCTGCACAATCCGATCCATATTTAGTATAAATACAGTCGGTCTCGTTTCTTCTATCATATTCACCAAGAACTACTTTTTGTCTACAAAAATACACTTTTTAGGCTAGACTCACTACATACCACGCTACAAGTGAGATAAAACTTCTTAGATACGTATTACTTACAAATTTTGTAACCCAGCTTGTCCTAAAATAACAGAATTAACACAGTGTGCTGCCGTTACTATATATCTGTCACTAATAACAGATCCACCACATCCGAATGTTAAACCTTTGGAGCTGCTATAATACAATACTGCAGTCCATGGAAACTCAGCCAGACCTGTTACAGTTCCTCCAATAATTTTGTCATCTAAGATCTCACGTCCACAAATGTTTGAGAATGATTCTGGAACAACCAAGATATGAAATGTCGGATTATTATGATTTAATAAAAATGCCTCTAATTTTTGTTACATACTCAGTACATTTTGAGTAACAACTATTAATTGATGATAATAATTTACTTCGCCACATTCGATTAATCAGACTGGCAATCTGATTGCCCGACGATTAACAGAAAATTCTGTTGCTTTTTCGTAATTCAAAATACCGCATGAAATTTCATTGCCTGTGCCCACTGACTTGGAAATTTACGAGCAATTCGGTTGCGACCGATGGGTTTCTCAATCTAATCGCTCGAACATCGCCTAGTGAATGGGACCCTTTAGCCATGTACTGTCACTATACAGTGAGTGTGTACAGTCCCCCACCCCTATTGCTCTCTTTTGGTTTAAAAATATTAGGATAATACATTTTTGTACGTTCCCTTGTGTATTGTTAACTCAATTTTTAAAGATGGCGGTAGCAGCACTTTGCACATCCCTAAAGCTTCAAGTCATTTTTTGTAAAAAAAAAATTATATCTGGTAGATTTTGCTTCGAGCAAACTGATTTTAAATATTTTGTTGCGTACTGAAACTTGTCGTTGCCTTTCTTCACACTTCATCCCGACATCCCGATATAGAGCATGTTTTCCGGCCAACAGACAAAGAACAATATAAATTTAAAAAGTAACCCGTTAGCAATAATAGGAGTGTAACAATGCAAAGAATAATAGGAATAACCTCAGCCCCCGTTACTACAAGTCGCGAAGTGACACCTGGAAACGCCAAATCAGCTGGCAGATCTAAAGCCGCGTTCTCAGGCTTCATTTTGTCGCAGCGACACATCCTCACTCCATATCGCAGCGACACGCAGGTGAAGTTGAACTAATCCAGCTACACGGTGATGTCTGCTAAGATCCTCAGAACTTTTAATAAAATCCGATTGTTCAAAAGCTTGATTAAGTTCAGTGGTACGTTCATGATGCTCCTTGTTTCTCTCTGCTGGGCTTTTTTCTAGGAGTGGGGACAGTTTTTGACAAGTAAGCCCGCAAATTGGAAAAAATGCGCGGTACTGCTGTTACATTTAGTCTCAGTTCAGTAATAATTTTTTTTTGTAATGCTATCAAAAGAAAAATATCTTCCTGAATAATGTCACTGTCACTGTATAGCACAAACTACGGAATATCTTGTGGGCGACCAATCAGCTCTTGAAATACCTTTAAGCCATTCAACTTCCAGGGTCTCATTTTTTGGGAAGTGAAAAACTGATACATCTTCTTCACCTACTTTTAAAGCACTTGGATAGTTCGAATTGCACCCAGGAATACAGCAGGGGCTTGGCATGTTGATAAATGACCAAACTAAAGGTAAAAAATAATTATCTGTATCTAAATCTCTATTTACAAAATTTTCAAACCAGTATGTATTTTTCATATAGTAATTTTTAATCTAATTCACTTATAACTTCGAGCTAAATAAACAACCAAGTAAATAATACATGCATAGAATATAATAAATTCTATAGGCACAAAATAATAAAGTTCCTCACAAAGAGCTAGAAAACACAAAACACGTTTTAATAAAAAAAATCATCCAAAGTTCTGTCGCCATAAAGAAAATGGTAAACAGACGACAGACTGGCACAGGCCGTTCACTTGAATTATAATGGTATTACACGAAAACTACCAAAATTAATCACTAGTATTTAGTAGGGGTTCTTAGCAATTACTTCACCTAAACTTTCTGCTAAATATCAATTAAAACCGGATAAAAAATGCAAATTAATTAGGACAACCGAAAGGTAAACACACTGTTTTGCATAGTTTGCACACTAAAAAGCCAGACAGGTAGGGTAGAGGCACGACTTAAAGCCATTTCCCCACTTATGGCCATTGGTCATCGATCTTATTGGTCAGTTTATTAGTACGCCATACATATTAGCCTATAAAATTCATATGTATAGCATGCGTTCGGATTGTCTATGGGGATTTATGATACAAAATTGTTAGAAACATGTGCGGTGCAGTTCTAATTTCTTTAAAGGACGATCTGACAAGATCCCAAAAATTACGGTACTTTTTAAAGTTTTTTGACTCATTTGCGTGTTCTAAAGTAAGTTCATGCATATACCTTAAGTTGAGATGATTGCTTGTGTCCCTTGGTGGAACGCGAAAGTTTACCCGATGTAAAAGATCTGGGCATTCAATTATTTTATTCACTAGTTTAACTAGGAAATATATCTCATATTTAATTTGACGTTCAGAGAGCGAGTCCAAAGTCACTCTCCGCCTTAGACCGTCATAGGAGTCAACAGGCAACCTAAATTTGTATGAGATATACCTTTTTTATAATATATTACATAATAATATACCAAATTTTTTTGTACCTTTTAGATGTTTTGAATATGTTTTAAATATTACGGTGATCACACACAAAAAAGGTATTCCAAACATGACCTAACAAGGGTTATATACATCGTATTCAAGCTGTTAATATTCTGAAAATCTCTAGTATTTCTGCACGTAAATCCCAACCCATTTAATGATTTGTTGCTAATGTACTCCTACTGAATATGGAAATAAAATTTAACGCCTAAGTCACCCATACTGGTAACTCTTTTCAAGATATAATTATTCAATTTACAGTCATAGTTAAGTGGACGCATTTTGCGATGAAAAGTAATTATTTTGAATTTTTTAATGTTTAGGTCCATTTTATTTCTGACACACCACTCATACACCCTGTTTAAGTCCTCCTGGATTTTTAAAGCATCAAGAACTGACTCAACAATTGGAATAATTTTAAGTCATCAGCAAGCAGGCTGTGCAAACAAGATTTCTAACTTTAAATCTTCAATGAAGATTAAAAATAAGTAGGGACCCAAATGGCTGCCCGGTAGCACACCAGATGTAATGGATATCTTCTGTGACCCTTTATTTTAACAAACTGTTATTTATTACTTATATAAGATATTAGCCACTTAAGTAAGGAGGAAGTTTAGGAATTGTACTCAAAACAGAAATCGGTCTAATTTTTTGAATCTAATTGGTTACCATACCTAAATATAAGAGTTACAAAAACATACTTTCACTGCTTAGAGAAAACACCACTCTTAAGTGAAAACTTAAAAAGCAAATGTAAAGACTTAGACAGAAAATAAACACAGTTGACCGAAAATCCTGGAGCTATGCCATCAGCCGGGCCATTCATTTTGATTCAGATTTAGAATACTGTCAAAGATCTCTGCCCAACTGTCTGAAACGAAATTCAAGTGCAAATCACTGTTATTAGTGTAATCTCTCGAGTCGTTATAATCAACATCAAGTTTAAATACATTTTGAGAATGTGGCCTAAATACATCCACTATTTACTGCGCATCCGTTCCCGCTGCCCGTAAAAATGTATACAACTAGGGATACCGCTGCTTCCCTTCCTTGAAGTCACAAAATCCCAAAACTTTTTTACGTCATTATCTAAACCATTCTCAACGTTTTGAATATAATTAGTATAACAAGTATGCCTCAAAATATTACATTGCGACCTCAAATCGCACTAAAAATTAGTGTTTATATTTTTTATGATATTTTTTCTTTTCAAAATTAAGTTTTTGAGCTCATTGGAATACCATTTAGGGAACTTTGCATTTTTCAGACGGTAAACAGGAACAAACTTGCTAATCCCACAATACAGTAACTCATCAAAATGCTCTTCACTTCATTCACGTCCTTAATGGATCTTGTAACATTGACCCACTCAATTGAATGATAAAAGTTATTTAGACCTATGTAAACAGCCCTACCAAAGTTCTGTCGAGTAAGTATCATACTGCAGATTTTCAGACCGAGCTGAATAGGGCACATCAACTGCTAAGGCAGGAAGGTGCCTATTACAGGGAAGTAAACACTTATGCGTAATGTTTACAGAAACAGACCTATCCTGCGCAAATACTAAGTCTAACATTTAATTATTGGCACTTGAAAAAGCTGGTTGTAAGCAAGGCAGTCACTAAGCGATCTAAAAACTTAGGTAGGTTATAATCGCCCAGCAAGTTTATGGTCCAGATATTTATGCAGCAATGAGTCAATAGTGAAACAATGAGCCTGGGCATAGTGATTGAGGTATATAAACTGCCCCTATGTATAACTGTTCCGAACCGTTGCAAACAGAAACAAATAATTGCTCCACATTATTTTGTTCATCATTGATTGGTAACGATTGGAAATTCGCACTGCAATCAACACACCGCCACCCCAATACTTAAGGCTAGTCAACTGTGATCTATCCTTTCTATATACTACATTACCGTTTATATCAGCATCATGTAGATCTTGATTTAACCAGGTCTCTGAAAACACTACGATATCATAGTCACAGTCGGTCATGCATAATTGTAGAGGTCCCTTAGTTTTGTCCTAATTCCCCTTACGTTTGGATAATATATATGTTCATATTAGTTTTACCCTCTGAACGGAAGTAGCAGAGACAATCGTTGGTGTACCCTTAAGATATTTGATAGTCGAATTATTTTCACCATTGTTAAGTCGGTTCTGCAACTGGGATTGCAAGTTTTTGAGATGCTGCCTTTGGTAATATGTCCGATCAAGACCAGTTTTTACGTCATAATGGGTAATTTTTCTTCTATCTTTAAGGACTTTTATTACAGCCGTATTTTTAATCATAATATCTTTGGGAGGCCTTGGTTTCTCTCCGCGCTACCCAACCAGTATAATTTTGACTATTGCACCATCATCTACTATATTTTGAAGAACTTCCTTTACTTTTGCAAAGTCATGTTCGATGCGCACTTTATGATCATTGGATGTTATAAAACATGATGTTTTTTTCACGACGCTTTCGATCTTCCATCTCCTCATAGGCTGTGTCTCTAGGTACTTCAACATTTAATCGTTTAACGGGCTTTCGGAGTTCTTGAACGGTTTATTTTAATGTTGTCCATCAAAATCTATATTAGCTTTAAACGCAATAGCTGACGAAATGCCTAATTCGACTGCTCACAAGAAATTTGGCGTACCAAGGACCACATTAAGAAACAAAGTTAGTAGAATATGTCCAAAAAATCCATTGGCCACTGTGGCTTTGAATCGCATCGTGGAAAAGAAATTGAGAAGCTTGTTAACTTCTGATTAAAAAACTGTTACTGAGCTAAAATTGAAAATTGTTTTCTTCCTTAAACCGTCACAAAGATGTTTATTAAAAAAAAAGGAAGGATATATTTACATAAAGGCAGAGGCACAGTAATAGAAGGAAAAAGTCAGCAAATAGTTCCAAAAAGTACGCGAATATGTGGGAGAAAATTTCGGAGCTTTAGAACATCCTGACCGAATGTTTAATATAGTTGAAACGTGTTTCTATTAACCCCCAAAAACTGGTATAATTCTTGGACAGTTTAATATGATAAAAGAAACGTTTCAGACAAGGAAAATCTTACGATCCTCTTTACGATTAGTGCTTCCGGGACATTTGGTACAATATACAAATATGTAGCTACTTAAAAATGCATCCCCGGGGGATTCTGAAATACAATGTTTAAAAAGCCTAAATACGCAGCACAGGAAATTAGCCTAAATTCGCAGCACATGAAATTTGATTATACAGTGTCACCATTAAAGTCCGCACCATATGGAACTTTTTTTTATTAATGAGGTTAGTTAAAATTAAATTTCGGCAATCGTTTTTGCTTCAAATTAGACTAAAAATTATATAATCAAATGTCACCATCTGTCATTCGGTATCTGTCAAAAATTACATTTTAATCAAAAAATGCTGAAAAATGGCATTGTTTTACCGAATTTCAAAAAATTTTATTAGAAAAAGTTGTTTCTAGTACAATTCTTGGCCTAAATAAAAAGTTTCAGTTTTCTAGCTCAAAGTTGATTTTTTTGACATTTTTTCTAATTAACTTTTTTTTTATTTAATGTAAGTTCGCTTAATGGATATTAAACTATTTGCTTATACCATACTCAATATTTTATTTAGTTTGTATGAGCTTTTTTTTACTAGAATGCCATTTTTTTTCGAGATTTAAAATTAGAGGCAAAAAAATTTGACACAGGTGGTGCAAAGTTATCCTAATTTAAAAATTTTAACAGATAGACGTCAGATATTCCATTTTTTTGATAGTACATACACCTAAGAAGTTTAAAAAACTTATAATAAAATTCCCAGATATCAGATTAGTTCAAAATTTAGACACATTTTCTTTTTATCCACAATAAAATATCAAGGCAATTTTGAATTTTATAAGTAGGCTATGGAAAAAAAAACGAATTAGAGTGCCGAATAAATAAAAGAAATGTCATAAATTTGAATATTCTCGCAAGTTATAGTTTTCAGTGTTATCACCTATGTTGTCCATTCAAGAAAAAATAGAAATTGTCTTAATTTGCGGAGAGAATATGCCTCACCGGCAAGTATGTGATTCAACAGGGTGCAAGAGGGAAAGCGTTAGAAAAATTCTTCAGAAAAATCGATTTCGGGCATATAAACCCAAGTTTATAAACACATTAAAAGAACGCGATTTTGATATCCGACTTAATTTTTCGTTTTGGTATCAGGGACAATATGAGGAGAATATTCTTTTTCCATACAAGATATTATGGACAGATGAAGCCACTTTCTCTTCGAATGGTACCGTGAGCTCACAAAATTGCCGATGGTGGTCCCAAGAAAATCCTAACTTCACAATTGAATGTCGCGACCAGTATCATTTTAAAACCAATGTTTGGTGTGGAATTTTGAAAGATGAGCTTATTGGACCATACTTTTTTAGAGTAAACTTAACTGGTGAAAGGTACCTGAATTTTCTTGATAACGAGATTACCGAAGTTTTGGATAACATGCCCTTACACCATAGACATAACTTATGGTATCAGCTTGATGGTGCACCCATACATCAAACTGTAGCAGTGAAAGAACGCATAAACCAATTATTTCAAAACAGAGTTATAGGGCGTGATAGAGAATGTCACTGGCCACCCAGGTCGCCTGACATAACCCCACTAGACTTTTTTTCTGTGGGGTTATCTTAAGCAGAAAGTTTATAAGAATCGACCGTTTAGAAATATCGAGCATTTGGAACAAACGATAAGACAGTGTTGTGCCGATATAAGACCAAGCTTTTTACAAAATGCTGTCAAAGACGTTTATAGACGGACGGGTGTTTTTATAGAGCGAGAAGGACGTCACACTGAAATGTGAAATTTATATTGCTTTTGTGTTACCTATTTAAAATAATTAAAGTTCCTTTTTGTTCCTTTTAATAATAATGATAGTTTTAAGTATAAAATAAAATTTTTATCAAATATTTAGATGTATTTGTCATTTGAAAAACGAAACATCTGACGTCAATCTGTTAAAATTTTTAAATTAGAATAACTTTGCACCACCTGTGTCAAATTTTTTTGCCTCTAATTTTAAATTTCGAAAAAAAATGGCATTCTAGTAAAAAAAAGCTCATACAAACTAAATAAAATATTAAGTATGGTATAAGCAAATAGTTTAATATCCATTAAGCGAACTTACATTAAATAAAAAAAAAGTTAATTAGAAAAAATGGCAAAAAAATCAACTTTGAGCTAGAAAACTGAAACTTTGTATTTAGGCCAAGAATTGTACTAGAAACAACTTTTTCTAATAAAATTTTTTGAAATTCGGTAAAACAATGCCATTTTTCAGCATTTTTTGATTAAAATGTAATTTTTGACAGATACCGAATGACAGATGGTGACATTTGATTATATAATTTTTAGTCTAATTTGAAGCAAAAACGATTGCCCAAATTTAATTTTAACTAACCTCATTAATAAAAAAAAGTTCCATATGGTGCGGAGTTTAACGGTGACACTGTATAGACAATGACGTCTCAGTAGTTAACAAAAACGATATATTGTTTTAACTGCACCAATGCTGATGTTTTTGAAAAATATAAAACATTAGGGACAGTGTTTAAACTGAATTATTAAGAAATGTATGCTTTTGTTTTTTTATGCATTCATAATAAAAGTATATTTTTTGTTTTTATTTGTTTATTGTAGGTGTTAAAATATCTATATGATAGTCCTGTGCCAGAGTGGCCACAAGTAATAAACACATGGCGAAAGTAACGAAAATTGCTCTGCTTAAAAAATAAATTTATATTTTTTTCAGTAAAAGTAGTTTTCATAAAAAAATATTAGGTTAGTTTGAGCATGGTCTAAAATATGCACTAAATGTTCTGCAATATTAGAAAAATTAAGTAACAATAAAATATAAAGGCAAACCGTCCAAAAGTGTCTCAAGATGATCATAACTAATGCTTCTACCCTAAATCTTCATGGCCTCCTTTCAAGAGACAAAAACGGCACCCTCTCTATCATCTCTGTATCTAAACCTAAACTGTTTACTCAATTTTGTATCCGTTTCTTCTTCGGAGTTTATAGGTCTAGAGTATACCATATTCTATGTTCAAGGGTTACCTATTAAAAGTAATCTAACGGCGTTAAATCCGGTAAGCGTGGTGGCCAACTTGCAGGAGCATCATTTCCTTTGCCGATGCCGCGATGCACCGATTTCAAAAATCCCCGTTTAAAATATTTCTAACAGTTAAAATTAAGTGTGAAGGTGCTCCGTCGTGCATTAGCCACATGCTTTCTCTTGTAACCAGTGAAAGATATTCTAATAAAGTTGTCAAATTTACTAAAAAGGTATTCCAGGGTCATTTTATCCATTCGTATGTATTCCTGCCCATTCATTGATTTTAAATTCATATTGATCATGCACGACATAAGCATAGTCTAAATCCGACGTCGAGAAGTAAAAGCTCTTATACTATCTGGAGGTGGTATAGACGCAGCAACTGTTCTCTGAAAATACTATTTACTATTTATTTAGAAACTCCAAGTTCCAAATCTAGACATCTCGTGCTCAAACTCGGATCCTCTTTAACCCAATTAAGAATTTTTTTTATTACATCAAGAGTCCTAAAGAAAATAAATTGAATATACCGAGAAACAAAAAGTTGAAGCTATAGATTTATATGCGAAGTGCTGCTGGTGGTGCCCTCTGCAAAGTACACTGAAACTGTCATCAGTTCTAGATTTTGCATCCCAAAAAATCTCTTGATAATGTCAATTAAGAAAATTGAGCTAGGACCCTCGTAGGCTAGTTTTTAAGGGATTAAAGAAATAAATAACGAAATAGAAAATTCCATTCCTATTCGTGGAATTGCCTTACTAAATACCATTCGAGCTCAGATTATGAGCCTGATATTTTTTATGCTTGCTATCTCATACTTACTTTCAGAAAATTTAACTCGATCTGTCTGAGCTACGCTCTCGTAATTTTATCGGAACAGCTCTCGTTAAATTTTCTGAAAGTAAGTGTTCGATACCAAGCATAAAAATTTATCCGGCTAAATCTGAGCTCTTATGGTAATGCTTGTGGGAAAACTCTAAATATTTTAAATTTTTACCTATCTGCAAGCCTTTACGAGATAATGACTCAAAAATAAAAAACTTCTTAATTATAATTATTATTACTTAATACCCACCAGTTGAGTCAAGGTGTTTTCATGACACCGACCTAAGAGGTGTTAATTTTGAGTTTCTGTTTAATTTTCCGTTGTATGATTTCTAATTTGTTTACACTATGGTTCATCTGAATGAGAAACAACAAGTTGAAATTTTAATAATGAGCGGTTATGGAAATATGAAGAGATCGCAAAATCAGGTTTGTTAACTTTTCAATAAATTATATCCAAATAGGCCTCCAATAAATCAGTCAATGATGTTTTGAGTGGTAAAGACATTTCGAGAAACAGGCAGTGTTAGGGAAGCCGCTAGATCAGGTCGACCTAAAACAGCAACCGGGGGAGACAAAGCTTTGGATATCATGCTCTCAATACATGAAAATCCAACACAATCAGCCAGGCCAATGGCAATGGATTTTAATGTGTCTCATCAGTCAGTGAAAAAATTTTTTTAACAGGAGAAGTTGCATCCCTACAAGACAAAGTTGGTGCATGAATTAAACGAGAACGATGTTGATAGACGAGCTGAATTCTGTGAGCTGATGATGCAAAGATGCAATAACGATATCAACTTCGCAATAAATATCATTTTCTCGGATGAAGCTACTTTCCATTTAAATGACATTGTTAATAGACACAATTATCGTTATTGGTCTGCTGAGGATACTCACTGATTCCAGGGAGGTCATACTCGAAAAAGTTAATGTTTGGGCGGGCATAGTTAGCGGACATATTGTGGGATCTTTTTTCATAGATGATAATTTGAATGACGAAAAACATCTGGACCTTCTCAAAAATCACATAATTCCTTCTTTCAGAATGGTTTTACTGGGTGTAAATAATGGCATAAACGAACAGGTAAGGTTCCAGGAAGATGGAGCCCCCGCGCATTATGCGGCAAATGTTAGACAGTACATAAGCGAACAATTTCCAGGATGTTGAATAGGCAGAGGGGGTGCTATTGACTGGCCAGTGCGATCCCCCGACATAACCCTGCTTGACTTCTCCTGGTGGTGACACTTAAAGAGCAAAGTCTACGTTAACCATCCAAATGACTTAGAATCTTTAAAAGTCAGAATTAGAGCTCAAATTTGGGCCATTCCTGAGGACTTCCTTTTAAACGTTGTAGACGGGTTCAGGAATTAACTGGCGCTCTGCTTAGCAGAAAATGGTGGTCATTTTGAACACCTGATCCACTGAAAAGGTTTCACTTGTTTAATATTCCGATGTTAAGTTGTTTAATATTCTAAGCTATTTATTTTGTTATTATAAAGTTTGTTACAATTTTAAATAAATAAAAATTTAAGATACAAAAAATTTAAAGTTTTCCCAGTAGAATCCAAATATGCAATCAAATTTTAAAAAAGTAAGTTGGTCTCTATGGCAACCAAACCAGAACAGAAAAAATTCATGCAGGTAAAAATTTGAGAAATAATTTACTGAACAACTTTCATAAAGGTCACTTTTCGTATACGAGGTAATTTGAAAGTTACAGGCATTATGCACGACTTTCTTGCCATTCAATATCTTTGTTTCTGTTTTGATCATCATTAGCTGATTGCGGCTATATTATAGTAGCTGGTTAACAAAATGCAGTTAGAAATGATGACGTAACAGTCAACACTCAATATACAAACTTTACCTAATGTGCTCTTACCTAAGGACTTAAGAGTATTTTCTTGGTTTTTAGCTTCAGGTTGTATGGTACGACTAATATGAGCTGGTAATATAATTGAATTTTCTGAGCAACATACTTTGACATCTCTATTTGTTGTACCGTTACAGCGAAATTTTTTTAAGTATCCAGTTTGGATACGATCTGTTGTATTTACTTTGGATAAAGCTTCTACGAAAGTTGGGCATTGATAAATCCCTTTACATATTCCTAAAACATAAAAGGAAAATAACATAAAATCAACCAACATCTGTATTTTTACAGAGGATAATAATAAAGTGAAGATAAATTTAGATGGTTGCTAGGTAATTGCTTAACAGTTTAAAAAAAAAGGATGGATTAAAAGTTATATTTTTATTATTTATCGCTACATTCGTCGGCGTACCTATGACCATTTTGTAACAGTCCTCGATGACATTATCATCCCTGGTTTGTATGGCCTAAGGGCCACCAACAACCCATTCTTGCCTACAGTGTCTTGTATAACAACGCATTTACAAATTAGCAGCCATTGAAAAAGGCTATCAAACAATAATCCTGTACTGGAAAATTAATATACTTATTGATGTCTTACGTGATTAGTGATTTTAGTGTAATTTTTATATGTTTTCTTTAGACCTTTATTTATATTAAAAACAGTGTTATTTAATTATTTCATTTTTTGAATAAAAGGTTTTGAAAAGGGATATTGCTTATCTTCAGAAGTTACAAACAATGATTATAGTCATGGCAAAGTGTGCAGGGTGATGTCCGATCTCAATAGACCAAATTATTTTATAGTGATCCGGCAGAAGCACTGCAGTACAAATCCTTTGGAGTGCTCTGCGAGCGATGCCTGTACAGAGGAGTCGATTCGCATTGATTTTGAATCTTCGGTGATTACCAGCGCCAGCGTGAATAGAGTTGTATTGAGATCGATTCATTTTAAAAGCTTTTGACATTTGTGAAAGTTAGTACCTAATTCTCGTAACTGAACAAATAATAAATAATTATATTCGGCTGTCATAGTGCCAATCTAGACAGAAAAAAAATCATGGCAACTCGATTATGAATAAATAAATAATAGCAATAGTGTGGACTTTTACAGTTAATATTCAAATATTTAAAATATGGTAAACTCTAAGAGGTATTAAATATGATATCAGTAGAAAGGATATCAAAAGGGCTTTCTAGAAATCAAAGAATATACAGGGTGTTTCATGTAAAAAAGGAAAATGTTAATATTTTGCATAATGTAATCACCCTGTATTATAAATATACTGAACGCAAATATTTTTTATTGCAAAGATGGGCGATATTTAAAACTATTACTTTTGAGTGCACTGTTTCATACAGCTGCTTTTAGTATTTTGGTGATAGTTACTAAACTTAGGCAATTTTTTTGATAAAATCGTAATTACTTCTTAAACTACTAAAGATAAATACACAGAACCCTATATTAAAATAATCAGCAGCTCTATGCCCATCCTTTGAGCCAATAATATACAGGGTGTTTCCTAACTACGGTACGAAACTTCAGAAGGTGATACGTAAGGTCGCTTTACGTAAAAAAATGTTCCTATAAACATATGTTCGGAGTTGCTTCGTTTCTGAGATACAGGGAGTTGAAGATTAAAAAAAAAACGGTCATAAATATCCTTAAACCGATTTGGTTGTAATTTGGTTCAGTTATTTGAAGTAATAAGACGCTTATTTAGTCCTAACTAGATTCAAATTATTAGGTCTAGTGGCGTCTGAGTGGGCACCACAGCCAATTATTATTGAGAAGAAAAAGTATGCCACTGCCTCTTTTTTTTAGTTTTTTTTTAATTGATCAGATTAAACAACTAAAAATTCGACCAAAAAGTTGTATATGTTTATGTTGTATCTCAAAAACAAAGCAACTTCAGACATATTATGTTCATAGGAACTTTTTTTCTTAAAACGACCTTACGTATCACCCTCTGAAGTTTCGTATCGTAGTTAGGAAAAACCCTGTATAGGGTGTTCTATTAAAAAAAAAATAGAAGTTTAGTTCGCCTCACCTTTTTGAGCCATCCTATATAATGTCAAATATTTTTAAAATATGCCACCTTTAATTTCAGACCTCATGCTGTTTCAGTATTTTTGATAAGTTCTTCGATAAGGATGTAATCTTCCGTCCCCGCTTGGTGGGCGGACCAGGTATACCAAAAATTCGTGTATATCTCAACCGTTCTCAAGATTCTTGACAAAAAAAAAACAAAAAACTAAAAACTTCACCCACTAAAATACGCTCATAACATACTAAGTTAAGTAACACCCTGTATAAAGACGTTGAGGGTATAGTCCTCGCCAACTATAAGTGAGTTTAAAAAAAAACTCGATAAAAACTCGTAAATACCGACAAAGACCCCGCCAGTGTCGATTTCAATAAGTAGCCAGGGTCGGATTCGTTTAGTTGGTTTTTCAATATTATTTTTAATTTTTAAATTATTGATGAAATTTATGATGAGGTTTCCAGAAATCGTAAATAAAATATAATACGAGATCACAAAATTATGAATTTAAGCAGAACTTTAGCTTAAGGTAGAAACATATTTTTCTGATTTTTTTACCGTAGATGTCTCAGCTTTCATCCAAAGATAGGTATAAATAATCTTTCTTCCTTCTGTATCCTCTGCCAGATTGATAACAAATCTATCACCACCATTGAGAAGAATTTGTCGCAATTTTCGATATTCTTCAAATTTTTAATTGTGCCCACATAAGTTCAATGGTGCTAAAAATACAAAAATAAGGAGGTAGCCTTAAGACAGTATGGCCGCACTTTATGGATATATTGTCAATAACATACTGTTGTTCTCATTGTTTAAGATGAAGTGCTTCCAACAATTATTTTTCGGTATACGATTCTTCGAAAAATAGGTCATGGTTAAAAAGAAATTCTTGAATTTCCTGTTTTTTGGAGGACAAATTGGATAATTTATGAATTTGTCTAGAATGGTAAGCTGCCTTAACTAATACAATGGAACTGTGAGATTTTAAGTTTGAAATTAAAGAATCTTCAAACTGCTCCTCAAAAATATTAGATCCATATTTTTGTGGTAATCCACATTACATTTTTCCAACTTTTTACCGCACAATTGAAGCAAATTTATAATACAACCATTCGCAGATCCACAATGTAAAATGACAATACGAGATTCTTTGCTTGGAGGTATATCTTTTAATTAACATCTGCTAGAGCCATCAGTCAAACCATTTTTTTATATTTAATAAATCTGTTTTCCCCCTTCTCCAGGTTTATTTATTTTTTCTAAATATTCTTTTCGCCATTTTACGATTCTGATATTTTCCATTATTGCAGCATGCTTGTTAACAATTTTTTCTGTAGCCAAATTCAAATCCATAGGTTCACCTTAATCGGATCGTTTTTCCTTTGTTTATAGACTTACATACAGTACTATAAGGAACCTCTGCTAGCTCGGAAATTTTTTTTACTACTTCGGATTTGCTATATTCTATGTGCATAGGGTCTTGTTTTAGGTTTTTATACACATTTAAACAAATTTCCTTTGCCTGAAAGCTCAAAAGTACTTTACGCTTTTTTTGTAACGTTCCTTTTCCTAATTACTCGCCCAAATCTAAATCAACGGATTTAACCAAATTCGCAGCAGGGTCGTTTAGAACATCTTCAGGTTCACAATAATTCTCCTTCCATGGCCTCCAAGGCCTATGAAAATCTTTCTCCCACGGTCCAAACATTGCCCTCTAATAGAGAAATTAAATCTATCAAAATCATGGAACACGAACACTGAACAAAAGTATTTTAACTTAAGGAATATAAATCCTAAATGAACTACTAAATTAATAATTATTACTATATTTATAATTAACGCAAAAGAACACCAAACTGTACAACAACAAACTGAACATGAAAATACCAAGTCAACGCAATATTTAGATGCCAGACCGCATAGCAAATTAAAATACACACACACTTGTTAATACTACTCCGGCTCTGGGACCGTTTTTTTTTACAAGGCACAAAACAGTTATAAAGTATAGCAGAGCAAAAAATCGGGAACTAAATTTAATATTTTAGTGCGGGAGAATTTGTTAAATTAAATAAACTTTATACCTACTATATTGTTCTAGTTTTTGTTAAAAATTTAATAAGTCTGAAAATAACATATATTACTGATTAAAATACATCTTTTGCAATAAATATAAACAGTGATTTTGTACAAATAACGAATTTATTTTAATATTTATTTAAATTATTCAGAAAAACTATGCGCCCGGCCTAAATACTGGCCGTAGGTTTTAGAAGATAAACAAATATTAGTTTTTATAGGAATCTCACTTATATTTGGCGACGACTATACAGTAGGTAACGCGGGACTCCCCCCTGGACGTGTGTCATATTTTATGAACTAACCCCACTTACCCTCAGAATGTTCGGGTGTCATACAAATTTCTTGCATTGAATCAGACGTTTCTTCAGTCAAATTATATTTACTATTCGTATAATTCTTTCTTCGGGGAAGCCAAGGCCACGAATTCACTAGATCATTGTTAAAGTTTCTTCTTTCCTCAGAGAATTTTTTCGAATTGTTCTGCAGCGCCCCTTGGAACCAGCGATTCTGCTTCTGCAACGAGCTATGTAGCTTGTTGATGGAATTCGCTTGGCCAGACTTCAAATAATCATAAAAGTTCGTATTCTGCTGGGCAAAACTATTTTTTTTCGATTCAAAACCGAAATCGGGTATGTCACCGAAACCATTGTTGTTTTGAAAAAACTGATTTTCCCCGTCATCAAAAAAGTTGTTTCCGTTCTCGCTGTGAGCGAACCAGGGATTGTGTGTCTGTCGTTTTTGTCTTTCATCAGCATCATTCTTCTTTCCAAAGTTGGGGTCATGTGCCATTTCGCCTTCCATTGGCCATGGACAACAAATATGTAACTGTGAGTGTTCTCGCTGCTCACAAATATATTTAACCAAAGGAAGCTTAACCGTTAATTCTACAGCCACATTAATTTTTAAAAGGCTTGGCAAACCTGCACAGCTACTTAAAGGCATACATGTACCTTAAAAGATATAAAAAAGTAAATATCTTAATGCGTTTTTAAGGTGGATTCTCATGAGTCCGCTACGACGATCCGAAAATGTTACTATTAGCTAAAATTATGTTGACGCCAAAGGCTACCTAAATATTTATAAAACTATAACGTCGTCCGGCCAAGTTAAATTAGTTTAAACTTTTTTTCAACGAATACGGAGTGTTAATGAATGTCACTTAGATATTTAAGGGAGTGATAGTGCTCGTCAAAATAGAAAAAATACTTACAAGCATGCGCCCAAAAAGGCTTTATTTTTGATATACACAGTGTCAGAGCTTTAAGCTTTCTTAAGCTTTCGTTTTTCTCCCATATTTTCAAAGATAATTATTTTAAATTTGGTACACTTATTAGTTTTTGGTAGGCTGGCAACTGAAACCGATTTTTCGGTTAACCGGGTAACCGGTTGTCGGTTATCCGCAATTTTTAGCCAAACCGAAAATTGGTTGATCGATTTTCGGTTAATTAATTTTTGGTTAACCGGTTTTCGGTTCATCGGTTTTCGGTTAATCGGTTTTCGGTTTTTCGGTTAATCGGTTTTTCGGTTAATCGGTTTTCGGTTAACTGGTTTTCGGTTAACCGACTATTTTAAAAATATGTTGTAAGAGATCCAAGAAAAATAGACTCCTAGACACAGTAATAAATAATAAAATAAGTACATTTGAGGAATAGAATGGCGGAATAAAAAAAAATAGAAATATTAATCAATATTCAATATCTGTATTCTGTATATTATTCTGTGCATCAACTATTTAAAAATCCGCGTTTAACTGAGAGGACATATACAGGGCTGCCCAGAAGTCCGGAATAATATTAATATAGCCTTAACTTGTAACTTTTAGGGAAAATGCTCGGACACGTCAATTTGGTTTTATATATGCTCACATTTTGACGTTATTCGTTTGTTTTCTCAAAGACATTTGTCAAAGATATTACGACATCGATCTTTTTTTTTAATGGAAACATACAGCTTCTGATACGTCATTTGAAAGCTAATATCTCTTACAGTATGCTCATAAATTTTGGCGCGATTCTGTCAAGCTATTTCAAAATGGCGACTGTTAGAAGTTTAAAAACACCTATTTAAATATGCGGAAATGATAAATCATTGATGTTTTTTTTACCTTTCAAGGTAAGAAATCTTCATTGTTTCACGTTCTGACATTTTGTGACATTGTGAACTTGTAATATATATTTATTTCATACTGTATTGTAAAACACACCTTTACATATTTGAATTTAGTCCAGAAAATAAGGTTTTACAGCAATAAGTCCGGTAAATTTTTTTTACCGGACTAGTCCTGTAAAATTTCTTTACCGGACTGAAATTTGAAAGTTTTAGTTTAATCAGTGTCAAACACACAATGTTTCCACCAGTTAATATAAGCACTTTTCAAACATACGATGCAGAATAAAACTTCATTATAATTTCAAAACATAATTATAATTTTCAACAGAACAGTATGAAATAAAATATTGTACGTCATTCGTCCGGCAAATCCTTTACAGTATTCGTTTCAAAATTCCAGACTCGGCTCCTTCGTCGCCTCGTCTCGAAACATTTCACTCATACTGTAAAAGTTGATTTACCGGACTTATAACGTAAATATCTATTACGTGTAAAGGATTTGCCGGACGAATGACGTACAATATTTTATTTCATACTGTTCTGTTGAAAATTATAATTATGTTTTGAAATTATAATGAAGTTTTATTCTGCGTCGTATATTTGAAAAGTGCTTATATTTGCTGGTGGAGACATTGTGTGTTTGACATTGATTAAACTAAAACTTACAAATTTCAGTCCGGTAAAGAAATTTTACAGGACTAGTCCGCTAAAAAATTTTTACCGGACTTATTGCTGTAAAGCCGTATTTTCTGGACTAAATTCAAATATGTAAAGGTGTGTTTTACAATACAGTATGAAATAAAATTAATTTAGGTATTTCCGAAGTATTATTTTACAATTTTCTAAACAAAAATGGTTTTGTCGGAAAGGCAGCGTATCGAAGTCTTGATATTGTTAGGATGTGGAGATAAAATAAGAAGTCAAAGTGAAGTGTGCACTTTATTTAATGCTAAATATCCGGAAAATCAAATTTCACAGGGCACCGTTACTAAAATATTAAATATTTCACATGTTTGATGAACCTGGCACAGTAAAGGACTTGCCTAGGAATGGACGGCCACGTGTTTTAGGCGACGATAAAAAATTGGATATTGCATCTTTGCAGGATAATCCGCATGTTTCAACAGTTTCATTGGGTCAAAATCATGATACATCTAGAGGTACTATTGGAAGATTTTATTATATATAGTATTATAAAAAATGTCTTGTCCAAGAGCTTTTAGAAGATGACTTACAATTTTGCGAAGAAATGATGGGACGTTGTGATGAGAATAATAGGTTTCCACAGAACATAATATTTTCGGATGAAGCGACTTTCTATTTAAGCGGGGTGGTTAACAGATATAATTATCGTTTCTGGAGCCAAGAAAATTCACGATGGATATTTGAAGCGCATACTTAGCGCCTCCAGAAAGTAAATGTATGGGCAGGTATCATTAATAACCGAATTTTAGGGTCATTCTTTTTGGAAGGAAACCTTACAGCTGAACGCTATCTAAATTTCTTAACCTTCGATTTGAGGCCTGCTGTAGCTGTAGCTTTTCTCAACGAAGTAGATCCAGATATACCTAATGAAACAATTTGGTTTCGGCAAGATGGTGCTCCACCGGATTTTGGTGTCAATGATGGAAAATATTTAGATCAGATATTTCCAGGTCACTGGATTGGACCGACGTGGTACAATTGAATGGCCACCGAGGTCCCCAGACTTAACGCCTCTAGACTATTTTCTTTGGGGATATCTAAAAGAAAAAGTTTACCAAAATAGGCCAAATAATATTGAAGATTTGAAAAACAAAATTAGATTGGAGACACATAACATACCGGCTCAAGCCATTTGAAATTCCGTCGACGGATTTTACCATCGTCTGGGAGCATGCCAAGTTACATTTTTAATTTTTTTGACAAAATAAATAACAAATAAAGCATAACTATTGTTAAGTCACAATGTCACAAAATGTCAGAACGTGAAACAATGAAGATTTCTTACCTTTAAAGGTAAAAAAAAACATCAATGATTTATCCATTTCGCTTATTTAAATAGGGATTTTTTTTAAACTTTTAACAGTCGCCATTTTGAAATAGCTTGACAGAATCGCACCAAAACTTATGAGCATACTGTTCGAGATTATAGCTTATTAGTCGTCATATCTTTGACAAATGTTTATAAAAAAACAAGCGAATAACGTCAAAATGTGAGCATATGTAAAACTAAATTGACGTGTTTGAGCATTTCCCCAAAAGTTACAGGTTAAGGCTTAATTAATTTTATTCCGGACTTCTGGGCAGCCCTGTATTTATATTGTGTAATCTGTTTATGATTATACTACATTATAGTGTTTTGTTTATTAATTATTTTATATTTTATAAATATTTAAATAATATTTATACCTATAGAAATATCCGTAGTCCAATAGATAGTAAAATAGTAACCTAAACCTTAAACCTTAAACCATTTGATCAATCTACTAGAAAGAGTTCGGTTAACCGAAAGCCGATTAATCGAAAATAGATTAACTGAATAATCGGTTTTTGGCGTGTCTAAACCGCGGTTAACCGTAACCGGTTTGCGGTTTGCGTCAAAAACGCGGTTAACCGAAAATCGGTTAACCGGTTTTCGATTAATCAGTTAACCGGTTTTAAAATCAAGTTTTCGAACATATCAAAAACATATCAAATATATATTACAGAATTGTATAAGGTACATCAGGTATACATATAAAATATCCTTATTTTCTATTTTAAAATTCAAAATTATTTATTTACAACTACACCTAAGTGACTTAACACCTGTATGTGTAGCAACGCTAAACCCATTTTAAATATAATACTATACTATTCTATAATATAAATACGTGTGTATAAATAAACTTAAACCTACAAGGTACATAATAAATACAACAGTATTTCAAAATAACGCCATAAATCTAACCAAATTTTGAGCAATGAAAACTCTGCAACCGAAAGCAAATTTCTTCTGGTTAAGCAATTGTCTTAGGTCAAGGGGCAAAAGATTATATAGTTTAGGTGCTAAATAAGTAAAAGATCTTAATTGCTTTGCATTATTGTTAACTGGCATTTCCAGATGTCTATTTACATTATTTCTAGTCCCATGATTGTGATTAACATACGGTTGTTTATTAGTCTTATGAACGTAGGAGCAAACTGACAAACAGTAAAGTGAGCGAACATCAAGAATATCCTGCGAATATAAAAGACTTGTAGAATAGTCGTCCCTATTAAGTTTAAAAATAACTCTTACAATATAATTTTGTACTATTCACAAGGGTCTTAAGGAATTCTGATATAGTCCACCCCACACCTCCAGACCATATCTCATCAGTGACTCAACCAGGGCCCCATAAATCAATGTTTAGAGATTGGTATTTAAAATTTCTCTTATGATATAAAATTTATATATTAAGTTCCGAATATTTTTGGCTAATCTATTTACATGATGATCCCACCTCAAATGTTTATCGATTGTAACACCCAAATACCTGATTGAGTCAACCTCTGCTATGCTTTCATTTAGGTTGTTTATAAAAATGTTTTGAAAGACAGGGCGATTTGCCGCTGTAAGAGAGAAAGCAATGTATTTGGTTTTAGAGATGTTTAGAGTGAGTTTAAATGTATTCAACCAGTCCATAATTGTATTGATACCATCAATAGCATATTTTTTAACTGCAGTCCAAGAGTCACCGGAAAAAAGCACTACAGTATCATCAGCATATGATATTACCAAACAGTTTTGTATATCAATATTGGTTAAGGAATTTATGTAAGTTATAAAAAGCAGCGGGCCGAGCACTGTGCCCTGAGGGATACCAATTTTTATATTTAGTGTATTGCTAATTATATTGTTTATTTTAACAACCTGTGGTCTATCACTCAAGTAACTCCCAAAGACATCCAACACGCCGCCCCTCACTCCATATTGATGAAGCACCTCAAGAAGAGATTCGTGAGGCACCGTGTCAAATGCCTTCGCAAGGTCCAAGAAGACAGCCAAGCATTTGTTGTTGTTATTTAAATCGTTTGGAATACATTCGGTCAATTTACATATCGCATCAGTAGTGCTCAGGCCATTTGTGAATCCGAACTGTTTTTCAGACAAAACATTATTTTGTTTTAGAAAAGTGACCAATCTATCCTTCAGACATTTTTCGAAAATCTTCGCAAAGGTACCGATCACACTTATTGGGCGATAGTTATTGATGTCAGATTTATTTCCAGCCTTGTAAACCGGAGTAACAACTGCAACTTTAAAGCTACCAGGAACCTTTCCAGTGCGAAAGATAAGGTTTATTATATGAACCAATGAAACTGTGAAATGCAAATGAGAGTACTTTACAATTTTCGAGTTAATACCATCAATACCCGGAGCACAATTAATTTTGAGAGAATTTATTTGTTTAATAATCTCATTTTTGTTGGTTGGCCTTAAGAACATCGAGGAAAGAGGAGTATAGTCAGTTTTAATTGCCTGAATTGGTTTCGCTATCTTTTTATACATATTTATGCCTATATTTACAAAAAAGTCATTACAGAAATTGGCCATTGCCTTTGGATCCGGGAATTTTTCATTATTGTTTTTGATATCAAGTTTATTTTGTTTTTTCTTATTTTCATTTGAGGCATCTGAGATTACTTTATATATTTTTCTTATGTCTTTACCACTACTTTCTATCCTATCCCTATAATAGTCATGTTTCCGCTTTTGTATGATCTTGTTTAAATTATTACGATACTCGGTAAATATTCTTTTACTATGTTCGTTATAATGTAAAAGTAGTTTTTTTTTCATTTTATCTTTTTTTTTAATACTATAAACAATACCATCGGTTATCCATGGTTTAATTTTTTTTTTGCATTGACTTGATGGATCCTTTCACTTATAGATTTTTTATATATATTATTTACAATGTTTACAAATTTTTCGGTAGCTACCTCAGTGTCCTCAGACTCCAAGACAGTAGTCCAGTTTACCTGTGAGATGAGATTATTAAAGGTTTGATAATTTATTTTAGTTGAAGTGTATGTTTCCGGTATAAGTTCCGGAGAACCATTATCACATGAGTTTATATTTAACATGACAGGATAGTGATCAGTAATAGACGATTCTACAACGAACGAAGAGTATTCTAGATTTGCTTGTAATTTGCGTATTAATAAAAATATGATCAAGGATTGAACTAGTTTCAGCTGTGACTCGAGTGGGGCTGTTGACTGCTGACAAATAGCCAAGATGACCCAACATAGAGATATAATTGTTGACATCATTGTCACCATCCGTACCCAAATTAATATTTATATCTCCCACTAGTATGTCAATTTGACTTTCTGTTTTTACAGAGAGAAGGGTTTCAATATCTCCAATAAACAATGGAATGCTAGATGAGGGTGGCCTATACATACAGTATAATGAGAACAATATGTTATTTACAGTTAACTTGATTCTACTCACCGTAACCCCTGAGTATGGTAGTTTAACAGTATCAATAACAAAGCTCAGATTTGATCTAATATAAACAATTGTACCATCACTTTTATTTATGTTTGCATTATTATAAAACATAGTATACCCCGAAATATTAAACATTTGATCGTCGTCAATCTGCCAACACTCTGAGAGCACAATTACATCACAATATTTTATATCATAAGCTTCTAAAAATGCCAGAAGTTCATTGAAGTTCTTACGAATGCTGCGTATGTTTATGTGCAAGATATTAATAAGCTTGGTTTTCAGATTGAGTTTTGATCTCAGTAGAGCACAGTCAACACTCTCCTCCCTAATGTAGCTTTCTGTATTCTCGAGATCCCTTAGTATCTTAATTTCTTCTTGTTTAAAAGCCATTAATTCTGATTTCCATAGTCGATTTTGCTACGTAATACTTTTATTAAATATTGATAGGAGGGACAGTTAGGATCGCTTGCAGTATGATTTTTACAGTATTCAGTCTTATGTTTTATATTTGCCCTAACACAATTTATACAACTACGAGAAGTTTTTGGGCAATCACGAACGTCGTGATTGAGAGAACAGTATTCGCATACAATTGTGTTTTCACACACCTCAGATTTGTGGTAGTGTTCCTGACATTTGAAACACCGGGTAATTCTTAGATCCTCATAGACAGGATATCTTTCCCATCCAATAAATATCTTCTTTGTTGCCATTAACTTATGATATAATGCTGGGGAGCATTGCATAAATGTTATGTACGAGTTAGTTTTTTGGTTTCTTCGCATAAACGTTATCTCCAGCTCATCATTATTATCAATAAACTGATTTTGCATTCTGATACTATTTTCTAAACTGTTTTTGTCCAGATCACCTCTGTATCCTATTATTTTGACCTGAGGTTTCCTTAGATTCGATATCAGAACATCATATTCAGATAATTTTGCATCGGCTTCTTTTCTAAGAGTTTCTAGGTCTTTACGATTGTGTACTTTCACTATAATGTTTCCATTTGTAGTGCATCTAGTACCCTTTATTGAGACCATTATACTAGATGGGTTTATTTTACTTCTTAAATCTTTTTCTGTTTTTTCTGGGTTTTGTTGCTGCTTGGGCTTGATCACCAAACTAGGTACATTATTAATAACAATTTTTTTTTCGATATTAGTTTGTTTTTGTACTATATTTGACGCAACACTGCTATACGATAATGAAGGAGCAGAAGTTATTAAATTATTTTTTGTCGATTCCAAATCCAGAATTTGTTTTTTAAGTAAATCTATAATCTCATCTTTACCAGCAATTATGCTTGTTTTATCATCGATTGTGTTTCGAAGCAGTGTAATCGTATTAAACTCCTTGCATTTTTTACAATGAAACAGTAATACACGTTCCCTAAGCTGCATCACCCTAACCTCTGAAGAGGTCAGTTCACCACATACTTTACATAGTCCCTGTTTACATCCATCACAGGAAAATATATCCTTCGTCTTATCCTTGCATTCCCAACACGCACCATTCTCCATGCTCCAGGCTCCAATAAAATTATCGAAGAATTGTCGATTTAATGAGCAGAATCCGCTACACTACTACTAGGTCAATGCCAAAACCTACCAGGCCCTTAGCAAGGAGAAACCTCCTGCACTAAAACGGAGTCTTGATATTATGATAACAATAGAAATGTTTAGCAGCGATAAGATTTAGAGTTTTTTTTATAGTCCATCCATTTCAGTTCAATAAGAACAACACCAGGCTTTTATTGACTTAACGCCAATTTACATAATCGTGTTAATATCCTGTAGGGTATGCAAAATTAGTGATTGTCTTGCAATGCTTTGGAAGCCAGAAGGTTATATCATGAAAGACTTCCTAATCGTACTATGCCAAACCAGAAGACATTTCAACGTCTAAGGGAGAATGGTGGGCGATTCCAGTTAATAAGATAATACATATTATTGACTTTCTTTATAATTTTAGGAAAGTTTGAAAAAAATAGTACTGATAGGAAAATATTCTAAATGTTGTGGATGACACTCCATCAACGAGCACTCAAAAATTATCAGCACAGTTTAATACATCGAAAACAATAGTACTATATACATGAAGTTCTTCAAAAATAGCTGTTATATCCAAATCCATATCATTTGCAAAAGTACATGAATTGATTCCTGACGATTTTTCTCGTAGAATGCAGTTAAAAAAACTGGCTATTGGATCAGCAACGAAATAACGTAGACTTCATTAGCATTACTCCTTTCACGGATGAAGCAAGGTTTACCAAAAATGGTATCACCAATTTACAAAACACACATGTATGGGCTGATAAAAATCCTCATGCCACTATTGTTTCGCATTATCAACGTCAATTGATTAATATCTGTGCAGGAATCATTGGCAAATTTTGATTGGATCATTCTTATTGTCGGAAAACTTTATTTGGAGTTCCTTCAGAACGCCTTTCAAGATTTAATGCAGCACTTACCGCTTGAATCCCGCCGAAACATGTACTATATGCACAATGAGGCTCCACCTCATTTCAGCGTTGGTGTGCGGAAGCACCTAAATAACATCTATCCAAAATAGGTAGAGGAGGACCTATTGCCTGGCCTCCTCGATCTCCACACCTAGCGGCGTTGGATTTTTACCCGTGGGGACACCTGAAAAACTTGCTGTATTGCACTCCAGTCTGCATTAGAAAGGAACTTCTACAGAGAATCACGTTTTATTGTCATGTGATAAGGACCAAGGCTGGGTTCTTGTGGCGGGTAAGCAGTCCTCAATTCGTCGTGTCCGCAAGTGTATCAGACTTCACGGAGCCCAAGTTGAACCCTCTTATGAAGTTTTTCAATAATTTCGTTAAGGTGCTTCCTATTACATCACTGCGTTTTTTTTTATTTTTGTATTTTTTCGGATTTAACAACTTAAAATGAAACTTTTCTGTTGTTTGAATGACTCTCGTATCACAATTTGTTGTCGAGATACAAAATAGAAACCATGGTCCTTTTTAATAAAAATAAACCATGAACTCGTTTATTATTATTTTTCTCAAAATTGGTTAATTTTATCGACAATAAACGAGAGTACCTTTTTTTAGTTTAATGTACGGGCTACCCAAATTTATTTTTTTTAAGTCAGTATCATACAGGGTGTTAAAGATTTAAGCATTAAGTTTCAACGCTTAGTTCGCCACTGGTAAACTAAAAAAGCTAAATATGTTTTAAGGGCACTATTTTAAGAGGTCCTTACTAGTGTTCATCACATTAAGTTTTTATTAAATTATATTAAATAATTTTAAGGGTATTCAAGAAAACCTATTTTCAGCGGCGTCCTTCAGGGGCACACATCTCCGTAGGGAGGGCCTGTAAGGAAGAAATTTATAGGAACTTGTCATCTTATTTTCTTATGTTCTATCTGATTTACAGAGATTTCCTATATTTTCCCGTGCACCCTATGTAATAAAGTATCTAAATTATCAGAGGCAGTATGCATAGTGTTACATTTTTTGCGCTACCAATAGTTTCACTCTCCTGAACTTTTTTTTAGGATACTCTGTAAATATACTGTTATCATACTTTACTCCCCGTTCTTTTCTCATTCTTCTTGATTTCTTACATTTTTATCGTATCTGTCTTTCTCGTTTATTTTTTTTTAGTTTAGAAATGAACAAAAATATTGCAAGTTTAAGACATGAGGACACCTGTAAATATAAAAATAAACACGTGTGTGAATTTTTATTCTGTACTAATAACATTATGTAGTTTTCTCCCTCAGTTTTTAAAAGGACAGATTTCTCAGATCAAAATTTCCCTAAAAATATGGAAATATACACCTCCTTAATTCTGACGTTACACGACCAACTAAAAAAATTATAAGAACTGCTGAAAATTACCTCATTTTGCTAATATGCAGGAATTAACTCTTTATCTCATATACTGGCGAATTCTCTCGAATATATTCGAATAATTCTGTTCAATTCAAATCCTCCTCTATCTGAATAGGAAGTTGATACACCAACGATTTTAAATATCTTTAGAAAAATCCTGTATTCGCCCATGACAGCACACTTGTTTCATCTTTATGCTCGGCGCATCTCTATTGGCAGCAAGAGGTCTCACATCTCAACAAAGACCTGGAAAGAATTCTGTCTTGTGGTGACAGTGACCAAGTAGAATTGACCGCTAAAAAATTCCAGGCAGCAATGTTTTCTAAACAAGTTAGTGTTGAAGAGCCGGATAGTCATGGCGGGACACTCGATTCCCTTGGCTTCATCAATTCATTTATTGGGCGTTAATTTAGATAGTCATATGTCTTGGCATAGTCACGTTGCGGTCATTGCTAAGGCAGCCTCGCAGAAGCTTGGAATACTTTTCCGAACCAAGAAACTCTCTACCACCCCACTAACTATTGAAGCTCTATAAAGCCCAAATTCGACCATCGCTGGAATACTGTTCGCATATTTGGGGATTTGCTCCTAAACATACCCGTAGATTACTAGATTCAAAAAAGGGCTATTCGCTTGATCGGTGACCATGATCTGACAAACAACCTAGAATGCCTTGAACATTAAAGGCAGGTTGACGACTTTAGTCTATTTTAACAACATTTTCATGGCAAGTGCTCAACTGAGGTTGCCCGCTTGATTCCACCCAGAGCGGTGCATGATAGAAATGCATGACGAGCCACTGCAGTCTACTCGTACGTGGTTCAACTTAGTGTCCCTCGAACGACAGTAAAAATTCTTTCATCTGGAGAATGTCATCACTCTGGGGCGATTTTTCTGAGACCGTGGTCCCCAACGAGTATAATGTGAATCGTTTCCTGCGCACACGCACCGCTCGCAGAGCGCTATTATGAATTAATCCTGCAGTGTTATGCCTTATCATAAAAAATAAATGGTATAATTAGAGGACATACAAATCTACCATTTGCAACGTGAGCTGGTCAAAACTGACAGAATTAGATTTGAGCTGGGAAAGTGCCCAAAGAACATCATTGTCGTTTACCAAGAAAAAATCAAAAACACTATCCGTATCAGGATTCACGATGAGCCATACTTGATAGACACGCTCGACAAATAATGCGTTAATGTCATCTGGGTTTTCCAAACTTGACGGACTTTCATTTTTATAGTTCCGTTTATTGTAAGCATTCATTTCATTAAGTGTTTGCCATATTGCTCTACTATTCTAATTTCTACTAACAAAATCCAGAAAAGCTCACATAATACAAGAAGTTGTGAAGAGCGGAAGCTTTCAAGCATTAATAGAATAGCCAAAAATACAAGAAGAACCTTTCTAAATGACTTTTTGAGGTAATAATATTGTAAAATTAACCTTGTATTATGGTTTTAAATGTACATCCGCAGACTGAATTTTACTAAACTGGCCTGTTCTATGCGAACACAATAAACAGAAAATGTATCAGTACCGTGGCCTAAATTTGTAGACATTAAAAAAATATTTCTAAGACGGATACCCTTAGTAATTATCATAATTTAAAGCTTGCTGCTTTACCAAAAATATCCAAGCCGGGAAGTGAAATATTTCTTTTTACCGACGGTAATTTTCATGATGGTTAACTTAGGTTAGGGCGGCAGACTTCTGGTCTGTCCAGACAGTCGCACGTAGTCCTATAAGGAGCGTTCTGATACCACACATGTTCTGCGGAACCTATCAGCATCAGCTCCTTGATGGCTAGTGCAAGGTACGGCGTAGAAGAATCTTGGCAGCTCACTCGAACCAGCCACTACTGTTAATAAACCAAGTAAGTCGACCCAGTTGTAGGTTGCTTACTTCCTCCAGATTATTGAAGAATGGTTGGCCCAAGGCATTAAACCTTCTTCTTGCAAGGCCAGGGAATTCACACCAGAAATGCTGAATACTTCCCTCCACTTCTTCGTCTATGCAACTTCTGCAGAAGTCGTTAGCTGGTATTTGCATACGTTCGGCATGTCTACCGAAAAGACAGTGTCCGATAACCACGGCAGTGGCATTTCTTAGGTCCTTCCGACTGTGTTGTAAAAGCGCTGCATCCATCTGCTTATTGCAAGTTGTTTGGCTGTTCAATCTATCTATCTCCTTTTTGACCAATCCCAGTGATCTAGCAACATTAGTCTCTGCTAGATCGATCGATATGGCCGCACCCTTTTTGGCGAGCGCATCAGCAGACTTATTGCCATATATGCTGTGATGATCAGAAGCCCAACACAGAGTGACTCGATGCTGGGTACCAAGTATGCGGAGATTGTTGCGACATCGCCTTACTTATTTTCATTTAATGTTGTTGGAACGAATTGCTTTAATGGCTGCTTGACTATCTATATAGATAGCTATTGACGCAGCTGCTTTCAGGTCTTGACGTTCCTGCAGGATTTTTATTGCTTTATCTACTGTCACCACTTCTGCTTGAAAAATGATGCAGTACTCCGGAAGTCTACATGACCTCTGTATTTTCATGATCTCAGAGGATATCAGCTCCCACTCCGACGTCCATTTTTAAACCGTCTGTGAAAATCGAGCGATCCGTCTCCATTGTTAAGGGATTGCCCTTCCACGCTTCCCTAGTCGGAATGAGCACAGGAAATTCCCCTCCGAAGTCTGTTAGTCGGACAATGTAATCAGTCGGCTCTTGCAAATTTTGGATTGGATATATCCTTAGTATACTGCTGTGCCCGTAGTTGGTGTCGTTCCAGCATTTCGACTCATCTAGTAGTAAAGCAGTTTTTGCAGCCAGACTTTTTGCATAAATGTCCACGGATCAGCAAATGTGACATCACTTCTAAACCTGCCGTCGCTGTGGAGTAAAGGACACCAGTTATTCCTAAACGACCTGCCCATTGTATCTCCGTGATTTTTTTATGCGTGCTGCTTTTTTTTGTATAAATACAATATGGAGTTTCAATCCCCACTTTTTACCAATTACTTTTTTCAGGCATAGAACGCAACTGACGCCTTTTTGACTACGCCTAAGTTCAGCTTGGAGTCAAGTATAAGTCCCAGGTACTTTGCTCTTTCTTTCAGCACCAAGGTACTGTTGTCCAGGAGCCTCAAGTTCTCGATCACCCTTCTGCGTATGAATAAAACTAGCTCCGTTTTTTCTTGGTTAATTTGCAGGCCACATTTTGAGGCCCAGCGTTAAAGATTTTGTAGCACTGTTTCTGTTGGGTCGCTGATGGTGTTTAGAAATTTGCCTGACAACAGTATTACTAAATCATCAGCATATGCAACCACTTTAATTCCAGCTCTTTCTAATGTCGTAAAAGCTTTATTCAAAACTCTTAGTCAGAGTGTTGGTGACAGCACCCCGCCTTGCGGAGTTCCCCTTCCGACAAATCTGACCATCTCACTGCTACCCAAACCGGAGTAGATTTGGCGGCCTGTTAACATCTTATAAATCCAACGGCAGATTTTGTTGTCAACCCTTGATTCTGTTAGAGCATCGCACACTGCCTCGGTCGTGACATTATTTAAGACACCTTCGATGTCCATGAAAGTACCTAGAGTGTACTCTTTACTTTAAGGTGATTTTTCAATGACGCCTACCACCTAATTTTCCTAATACTACACAAAAGTAATTCCTAAAATGTCTGCAGAGCCTTTTTCAAAAATTATTTGTAGTTACGTCTCGCAAGTCATTAAAATCGCAATAAATCAAAATACTGTATCTTTATTTGATGAGAAAAATGTGGAAAAAGTATAATAATGAAGTGGGAACAGAGTTTTAACTGGCGCCTTGTTGAAAACTTAAAATGGCATTTTTAAGTGCTGAGTAGCGTCTTTAAAGCCACTCACGAATATAATGAAGGCAAGCAAGTCCAAAATTGTGATTGTATGCAGAAAGAACCCCAGTTGAAAACTAATAACTTCTATCTCTGACATGTTTCACTATCATTTTCTTTTGGAAAGGTAAGTGTAATATTAAAATAATTATTTTTATTTACAACCATACATGTAATGTTGACATTACTAACCTTATTAAAGGCTTGGAAGTGTCACATTACCTACGTCTACTTCCCTCTTCCATTTCCCTCACTCATTTCCCTCATTGTTTAAATTGTTTAAAGGTATGCTCCATTACTATGGCACTGCAACCAGAACATATTTGAATGACACAACCAGCATATTTTTGTATGGCGTCAAAACAATAAATGGCATATTTTGACATTTTTACTACATTTGAAAAAATCAAATATCTAGTTTTCAATTAACTGTGTGGTTGTAAATAAAATAGTATACAAACCTCGGAGGGAAGTTTTCATCACTGTCTCGAGATTAAAGTTAACCTCGACGCTTCGCGTCTTGGATAACTAACTAATC
Organism: Polydrusus tereticollis; assembly: GCA_963920685.1. Lineage (NCBI taxonomy): Eukaryota > Metazoa > Arthropoda > Insecta > Coleoptera > Curculionidae > Polydrusus > Polydrusus tereticollis. Next base: position 24,862,586 of record OY987329.1, on the reverse strand, counting down.
TCTCGACAGTAATGAAACACTCCCATCTTCGGTATGTAATGTACTATTTATTTCGAAGTGTAATTAGTGCTATGTTTTTTTCACACCGAAACAAGTCCGTCTTAATAGCCTCGTTCGGCAAATACATCAGACCGCTTAGATTTGATCTGAATCGTTCGTTTATGACATCTGGATGTAGGGGAAGTAAATGTCAACCGTTCGGCAATTAAAATCTGAGCGCTCTGACGATGATCTTTTTGCTCGGAGTTTTTGATCGGATGAAAGCGATTAATCTCAAATCTCAGCCAGCTGAGTTAGTGAGGTTAAGTTTGATTTGAAATTTGTTCTCAGTTTTGGTTTGAAATTTGCTTTGGCGAGGACCTTATAAGAAAGTTAACTTTAAAAAATGAAGGAAATAGAACTTTATGATGCGGGAGAAGAAAAACGGTTTACCCCTGAACTAACCTTAGTCTTCATTGGTTTACCATATTGGTCACAGACGAAAATTTACCAAAATCTTTACGTCTTCCTCATCATCGTCTTCAAACATAAGTTGATAGCAAAGAGGATAGGACAGTTGATCTATCCCTTTAATTAGGGCCAATACAACAGTAGGAATACTCATTTTTAGTAGAAAAGGGGAAAAATACGTTATATTTCTTGAATCAAAACATAGCAGTTTGACTTTGACAGAGATCAGTTGTTTGGTACCGTTCTTTTATTACAAATTTCTCCGACAGATCTGTGGTCACGTGACCAAAAATCAATTCAATCGCAGATGTAATTGCCGAACGCAGCTATTATTGATCACTACGATCAAAATCATTGACCTTGTAAATCATTTTATTTTATGTACCAACATACTCAGAACATAAAACAAAAAAACTTTCGCATCTATAGGATTTATATAAATCGTCATGTCAGTTATCTTGTCCTAACCTATAATTTCAAAAAAAGACTAGTGGCACTTCACAAAGAAGCTCCTGGTATAGTGTAAGTGTCGTTGGAAATGAGCTGAAATAATTTCCTGATAAATTTAAAAAGTTTTAGGATACAGAATCTGTAAAAATGCTAATTTATTACGCAGAATTTTATTAATAATTAATGCCCCTTTCTACACAACTGCAGTTGATTGTCGATTGCTAACAAATATTTTATACAAATAATAAAAAAAAAAGTTCAGACCTAAGGTTTTAAACATATCACTCTGCATCGTATCATATAAATGTGGATTTGTTAATGAACCGGACACGAGCTACATGTTTCATTAAACAATATTCACAAAATTAATTTTTCGAGTGTGTCTGTCCAACAGGTTACACACTTTCAATTCGTCAAACATTTTTACAATTACAGTTAAAAAATATATAAACTTTAATTGTCTCTTAGGCAACTTTCAGGTAAAGAATAAAAATTTTAGTTAAGTACTTGCTTCTCTATTTTTGTTAATTTAAACCATTTAGCGCGATATTGGTTGCTCCTAGCGACTTCAATAAGTTACACGTTTTTGATGTAAAAGAAGTAAAGTAACTTATTTTTTTTATTAGTCGGATCGATATAAGAAGCCGAAAAAAGTTATGCCAGCTAAAATGAGTGGGGCATGCCGTAGATAGCGCCCTCTACTGGTTACACAAAAACTATGGATAATTTTGAATTCCTCACCTCAAGAAACCCCAAAACCCTTAATTTTGTGCTGCTATGTCGTTTCGTTGAGAAATAATCGCAAAAGAACAAAAACAAAATTAAAACTTTGACACCCTGTATCTTGGTTCTTATCAATTTTGGGATAAGGTAAGTTTGAATAAATCGCATTATTTCGCCTTAAGGAGTCTGCTGTTGCTCTGTGTCCAGTGGCGGCTCGTACATGAAGGGCTCTGGGGCGCCGCCCTCCCTGCTTCAAACGGAATCCAAAAATACTTTACTTAAAAAACCCATAACGCAATGTAAGCAACCAATTAAAATAATTTAAACCAAATGTAGCGATATTCCAACGAGCAAATTATAACGAATTAGCATTTTCTATTTGCCTGGGCAAGATATCTAGACCTATCTATTCAGCCGGACGGCCGATTATTCGCCCGACTATCCAACGCGAATACTAAGTCGGTTGCCATGACTACGGAGGCGTGACGTCACCTACATATCGCAGTTCGAGTGGCTCGATGGACTCCCAAATTTTCCGCCCGACAGCTGTTCATTCGGCATTCCGTCATTCGCGTTTTGTTTCGAGGCGATCTGTCGATTTGTTTTGACTTGATTATTTATGTTGTCGTTTGTCGTTTAATAAATTAAAATTTTAAAATGAAAGTCAGTGAGTTGCAGCAGCTTGTGTTTAGCTCTCTGAGCTTAAGTGAAAAACTTAATTTAAAAAATAATGCAAGTCCGACATCTGTGTTAAACATTAAGCAAGAACAAACAGGGTGTAAAAACTGTAAAAGTCGGAGATTTTTCTGGCAATTTTACTTTTAGTTTTATTGACAAAACATGGAAATTTTTTTATTTTACAACAAATCGACAAATTTTCTCTTGACGAGTTTTTTTTACCTAGCTAATTTACTACTTTTCATCTCAGGCGTTTGACCTTGAAATGTGCAAAAATTTTCGCCTGCGGCGCTTTTTTTTTGCCCCTGCGCCCCCCTTGGCTCCAAACTCACGAGCCGCCACTGTCTGTGTCCCATTACTTTTGGGACACCCTGTACACAGGGTGTTTCCTAATAACATGCTAATATTTAAAAGGTTATTCTTTGATCCACTTTGAGAAAACAACTTAATATGAACATATGCCCTAAAAGTCTTAACTGTTGAACTACAGGGTCCTAAAGATTTAAGAAAAAAATCTTTTTTTTTTATGATAACTACTAACTAACCACCATATATATTTTTGTGAAACGTGGTACACATCTTCTATGCATCAAAAGCAATTTTCTGCTGTACAACATGATTTTTATTCTTGCCAGTGGCGTTCGTGCTGGATTTGCACCGAATTAGTTTAAAGAGAAAAGTGATACGCCACTGCTTTTTTTAAAGTAAAAATTATTTTTCAAATCCTCATTCCTTTCTAAGCAAATCTGGTCCCTTCATTTTGTTTTGTTTGACGTATGGTTTTCGCATAAAAAAATAAAATTCATTAATTTGCACTTTGTTATGAAAATGGGTATTATCAAGGATTAAAAACGTATCTAGTAGGTAAGAAGCAAATTTTGTTTTGTAAACATAAACAGTTTTGTCTACCTAGTCTAGGTGTTACGTATTTAAGTCATTCAAATTAATAATATTATTAATAAAACATGGTCCAGTTCACGAATTCTGAGTTTGCAGATATGCATTACATGTATGGGCTTGCTGATGGTAACGCACTGGAAGCCAGGCGGTTGTACGAAAACCGCTTCCCAAATAGAAATATTCCGGATGCACGTACATTTTCAAACATCCATAGAAGGTTGTACGAAAAGAGAAGTTTTGAACCAGACAATCATCTAATAGGAGTACAACGTAATGCAAGTAAGAACACCAGAAATTGTGGTGGCCATTTTGAATTCAGTCGAGGAAGATCCCGAATTAAGTACACGGAAAATTGGAAACAATTTCAATATCTCACACTGTTTAAAATTTCGTGACTATTTTAACACCAAATGAACACCAAAAGTGGTCTATATCGATACAAACCAAAACGTTGTTAAATGGTGTTAAACTCGTACACCTACAGAAAAGTAAAACTTACACCTAGATGGGATTAAAATAGACTACTAATTTAATCAAAATGTAGTAACTTTTACACCATGATGCATTCGTTTTAACAACTATTTGGTGTTAACAGGGAATCAACTTTACTCCATAAAAAAACAATTCTACACCAAATTTTGTTATGTTTAACACTATATAAGTAGCTAGAAACGGAGAGAACGAGATCAGGTGGTGCTGGTGGTGCTGGTGGTGCAACTAACCCAGGTGGTGCGGTGGTGCGTTTTACGATCTAACCCAAGTGGTTCGGTGGTGCGTTTTATGATCTAACCCGGGTGGTTCGGTGGTGCGTTTTATAACCTAACCCGGGTGGTTCGGTGGTGCTGTTTACAAAATAACCCGAAATTAAACCCGACTTTTTACGACCTAACCCGGATGCTTTCATGAGGCGGCTTCTTATCTAACCCTAACTTGAACCTTAATATTTATGAACTGACCCGAGATAAAACCCGACTTTTTACGACCTAACCCGGATGCTTTCATGAGGCGGCTTCTTATCTAACCCTAATTTGAACCTGAATATTTATGATCTGACCCGAGATAAAACCCGACTTTTTATGATTTAACCTTAGTGAAACGCCGCTGCTAAAGCGGGATAATTAAATCCCAATTTTTATAAGCCATCCTTAAACCCAACTTTTTACGATCCGACCTGAGCCATCCTTAAACCAGACTTTTTATTATTTCCCCTTAGTTGAAACGCCGCTGCTAAAGCGGGATAATTAAATCCCAATTTTTATAAGCCATCCTTAAACCCAACTTTTTACGATGCGACCTGAGCCATCCTTAAACCAGACTTTTTATTATTTTCCCTTAGTTGAAACGCCGCTGTTAAAGCGGGATAATTAAATCCCAATTTTTATAAGCCATCCTTAAACCCAACTTTTTACGATCCGACCTGAGCCATCCTTAAACCAGACTTTTTATTATTTTCCCTTAGTTGAAACGCCGCTGTTAAAGCGGTATAGTAAAAAACATTATTTATATTTTCTAACTTAGTGAAACGCCGCTGACGGCTAGTAAAGCGAAATAAAACCCTAATTTATATGGTCTAACAAGATAAGTATAATAATGCGGCACATTTGTCACCCCGCAATAATTATTTATACCTAAATAACCCTCTCAAACCCTCTGCCGACTCGATTTAAAAAGAAAGGGACATAAACCTTTATTTATTATTCCGAAGGACCCTCATTAAAATTCAGTAGCATATCTAATAATTGATTCCAATTTTTGCACCACTTATATAAAATACAATAAAATAATTACCATCTAGAACCATTAACTAGAGATTTCTTTGTACTGGAAATGGATAAATTATAGGACTATCTTGTAATGAGAACAGAGTAATAAAAAGTAAATAAAACTTAAATACGTATAAAATACCAAGCAGGTATAGGTACTATACAACTTGTGTTCGCCATCAGGTAAAAGCCCTCATAATGCTTTTATAAAAATTTCGGATAATATCATAATATAAGTAAATAGGCTACAATTTCAGGAAAAAAGTAAAAAAAATTAATTCACAGTGTAAAATTGTAGTTAAATGGATTGTAAATACGAAATAATATAAAAAGCTACCTTTTGTTTGCGATGATGTATGCACAATAACTCTATATTATTCGGCCCTTAAACTGAAAATACCCACTAGATAGGTATCATAAGCTGTATTTGTCATCAGGTAGAACCCCCAATAAAATTATGAATATTAGGCGTAGGCATCAAAGTAGCAAATCACGTTGGTTTTTTAATTTATTATTAATCTGGCTAACTTAAGAAACTCACAATATAACGACCATCCAAAAAAATCATAATACATTACTGGGTGTGAAAGCAATTGCGCTGCAAAATATAGTGTATACCGACTCTGAGGTAGTTAATTAAAATCCCAATTAGCGCTAAAAAAAAAATCAATTAGATATTTACTTTAGATATTTTAATAAAAAAATTCAATATTCTCACCAACATTTAACTTTTGAAATTAGCATAATAACAAATCCTTTACAATGAATTAAACAAACGCATACATAATTTTAAAATCACATAATAAGAATATAAGCTAAAATCTAACAAGTTCGGACTTCTCGAATGACGTCAGTTTACATCTGTAGAGAATACACAACCCACGAATCATAAAAAAATGGTCAAACTTTGTCGGCAAATACCCTTCTATGATGTAGGGGAAGGACAGGTAACTCGAGATGTTTATAAAGAACATTATTTGCTTATTTCTAGACTCTTAAAAATTAGATGCAATCGAACAATAAATGTTTTCATCATGTATATTTATCATTAACACATTACCTTCGACATACGTAAATTCAAATTGATAATTACTTGTCTTAGTGCTTTTTTAGAAGCTTGAATCATTGCATATAACCGTCTGAGGGTACCCAAACTTCCCCTAACATATTTCTCCGTAACCGGGGAAAAAGAGGTATAAAAAGTAAAATAACAACTCCAAGTGTCTTTGCGAACAATCGGCAATAAAATAGAGTATTTCAGTTTTTAATTTTTCGTAAATAAAAGTTGGTTAGATTAATAGTCTCTGTGAATATAATAACATAAACAAAGTGATATGCCGTAAATTTAGGAGTACAGTATAAATTATGCCTCTATTAAAATATACCGCAATAACTAACTACCAAAGGATTTTTGATATTTTGAATATATTTGATGCTCATAGCATTATCACATTTCCAAAGGCTCTAAATTTTAGAAAAATGTTCTAATAGAATATGTCTATCAATATAAAGTAAAGGTATTGTTAGGTTTTTTTAAAAAATACGACCTACAACAGTCTCTGCTACAGCATGGCTGACTCTGTAGAAACTTCTGTGAAACCATAATAATTATATCAATAATCGAGTTATCCTTATGATAATATTTTCTTCCAATATCCGACTCCACTATCCATAAAAGTTATGTTAGAAAATTCATAATTGAGCACATTGTAATTTTTTAAAAAGAAATTCACTTCACACACAAAGATGTAGCCATTCAATCCATGAAAATAATGCAAGCCAGTATGCGTATGTTATGGCTAACTGTTTAAATGTCTATTCCTTCCACGTTTATCGGAAGAAATACTTTTTTTATACTAGTATTTTAGTTGAAAATAAGATCATAAATCATCTATACAAAACAAGCGTCCCTTATGGATTTGAACGAAAATCATAGATTCGACTATTTTCATGAAAAATAAATCTAAGTACGGAATAATGCAGGAAGATTATCTATTTTCTTGGTTTAGAAAGTGATGTAGTTAAGATTTATAACTTAGGAATAAATAAATTATTATTAATCTTTTCGACCTATTTCTCTTGCATATTTAATTTCTTTGATAGTAAGAACTAATCTCTTTATTTCACAAAGTAAAAAAAAAAAGCTAAAGATCGGCGTTGTCAGTCAGGTATAAGAACTGATTTAACACGATGGTTTTTGTACAAACGTTCAAATACAATTGTATGCTTTTTAACCGATTATGTCGGAAAAATGACGTTTTATAGATTAGATATTTAGACGAAGAGGTAGCCTTCTCAATAAAGTATTGATTATTGTCCTGATAGCTAGACAACACTTTTTATGTTAGTCAAAAAAAAATAATTTTTTTCGAACGCTATTACAGGTTTTATCGTTAACTAACAAGCATTAAGAGTGAAAAATTACCGTGCAAGATAAAATGTATAGGTTTACTTCATTTTTACATTATTTTACATTCGACAAAGAATAAACATCAATTTATTGTTTATTTTTTGAGGGAGTACTGGATGGTACAACTCTTCTGGTGGGAGAATTGTGCATTTAATTAAACCATCTATATTATTTAGGTTTAATTTGTTACACGCATCTCCTACATACACTTCTGAATGTGATAGTGGAAATTTAGAACTCTTACAGATGTACGGATAGAGGGAACAAACATCGGCGTATTTAATTTTTTCCGTATCTTTTATTTCATAGTATTCGCATGTATTTCCTGTTCGTCCTCCATAAAAAGCATCTCTTGGATTTAGTTTTGTCAAAATTTTATTGTAATGGGTATTAGTATAGGATTTTATCTCTGGATTATTTTTTAATAAATTTCTAAAATCACACTCCCACATTTCATTAACTAAAAAACCGAAATCTTTTAGTCTCATAATTTTTGCCTTTGTGGTTTCATATCTTAAATTTAGCGTTTCTGAGGGGTCCTCGGAAAGAGGATCGTTCCTGCCGAACTTGTAGCATACAGTACATCCATGGAAATAACATCCTTGAAATTCAAATACCTCATTTGTTTCGGAGCAGTAACCATCAACTTTTACACCATTTAAAACAGCTTCTTTACCATTAGCAGCATGTAAGATGTTGATTTTTCTGTGATTCTCGATCCAAAGTAACCAATCTATGGCAATTTTGCTCTGCCTGTTTCTCCATCGGTATCCATTTTTTGGTATGATTCCTATAGTATTAGGCTTCAAAAAATTTCTTCTAAAAATTGTATTGCATGCTGAAGCAATAGTTGTAGCTTCAGTAAATGGACATACATTGTTAGTTTGTATAAGTTGTTCTCTAAACTTTAAACATGATTGCGCAAGGATTTCGACATCCGATACGCAGTAGTCTACCAGATCTCTTTGCATATCGAAACCATCATTTTCATGTTCTACAAACCATTTAAGAAATTTGGCTCTGTCTTCTTCTTTCATACTATCTGAGGAGTAATATTCAATTGATGGTAGAGGTCCTATATAGTTTTCATTTGCCTTTGTATTAAATAGGTGCAGGAAGTAGCCTTTTTTAAAAATATCCTCAAGTCCAAATGCCTTTGGTAGTTTGGCTTAAGGCATAGGGAAATAGTTAAGTGAGTCGATAAATTTTACATTTTCAAGTTGCATCGTAATTATTTTGGTACCTTTCATGATTAACTCAGGTGTAAAATCTGTCTTTGTCATAATGTAGTTTAATATAAACTGGTGATCAAAAGCCTGACCATTATGGGCTATTACAATAATTTCTTTAAAGTTTTTCCTCATTTGTAACAAATGGTTAGTAAATGTTCCCGCTGGGTCTATACCTCTGACTTTTTGTAACTTTAGACCACATTTTTTTACAAGTATCTGCTTCAGAATCCATACACTCATCGCAGTATTGTTTGAAAACACAGAGATTGACTTGATGTAAAAAACGTTGAATTTTCCAATAGTTTGTCTTGGCTCGTCTCTAAATCGTAGAATACAAAAAAGATCATCTTTAATCTTAGGTTTTCCCTTATCAGGCCGAATATAACATAGATGATCCTCGGATGCATGTTTATTACAAATTTTACAGTAAATTTCACCACATGCATGTACTCTTTTGGCTTTAATGGTTTTTAAACAAATAGAACATAGTTTAATTTGTTCGCATACTGTAAATTTGCCTGACGAATAATCCTTTTTATGATTTTCGTAACAGTTTTGACTTCTAAAAAATCATAGACAGTCCTGGCATTTAATTTTTATTGCTATTTCACAAGCAGAGGCTTGCTGACATGCCTGACAGCTTCCACCACATCGGTGCTCATTTTTGTGATCATATGGGACGTAACACTTTTCACAAAAATAGTTAGAGCAAAAAGCTGCTGTCAGCGATGTAATTACATTAAAATGGCTTTTGTAATGTAATAAGTTCAGCCGTTTATTGCTTTCAGTTGAACCTTCAAATATAATATTTCGTCCTTTTGATCCATAGCTATAAACAACTAATTTATATTCTTTTAGATGATTTTGAAATTGTATTAACTCGGGAATTCCACCTCCTGCCTCAGGAATGCTAATTTTAGCTCTCTCCAACAATGATCTTGTTCTTTCGGTTTGAATTTTACTAATATCTCTTCTAACCTTACTGAATTCGGGATCTCTTTTATTATGGGCAATGGCGACTACCAAAGCACGTGGTAAACACAGGTTATCGGTATTTTTAATACTTATAATACCTCATCGCTTGTCGCATTCCTCGTGAAAGCTGTTATAATTTTTTCCTCTTCCCCCACCAACAGATAATCTAATAGTTGTCACACTAAGACAAAATGATTCTGTATTAAGACCTGCTGAGTTTGACTGATAAATGCCACTTATAACACTCCAAACATCTTAAAAGGTTATGTCTTTAGCTGCTTTGAAGCGAATCCAACCTTCTCCTCGGTTGAAGTCTTTAGAGCAAAAACTAAAAGCCACACGATCTAAGGGTTGTAGGCCTTCTGTAGCGTTTTGAATAATTTGATTAATTCCTTTTTCCACCCAACCAACTGGTTCAACTCCCTGTGGAACAGGTTTTAACTTAAACTCTAGAGTGCATCCTGTAAGGTTAAATTCTCGTAACTTTTTAACAACGTCTTTAACAATAATAAACTTCTCCATCTTTCTTTTTTTTTTTGTTGTTTTATAGTCTACTATCTACCTACATAAAAAAAAAAAACAAGTATATTTTCATATTTTTATCGGTCTTAAGTTCGATTTCAAAAGCACACTCCCACTTTTTGATAATTTCACAGTCTAAGCACATAGATCTTATATTTTTTATTTACGATCAATTCATCTTTATTCGCCAATCGTCTCAAACGAGTATGCTTTTGAAAGTAATATAGCCTTAGTATTCAGAAAATATTAACGATATCGGAGCCTAAAACATCCTTAACACTAAAAAATCATTGTGTTTCCTAACAAAACCCATCATCTTGTCTATTTAGCTTGCTTTCCTATTGTTTAGCAGGTTAAATAAAATTATTATTTCGCTCTTTTTATCTGTACTGAATCGTTAGGGGAATACGATTCTAGTCCTATAAGAGAGACAGTTAAAATTTATGTAAGCAATCAGAAATCCTACACTATGAGCTACTTAGTTAAAATTTCATATTTCCTTCCTGGATCAGCTAAAATTTGTGTTGCGTCGGTCAAAATTTATAAAATACGAAAAAGATGCTAGATACATTTTTATCATGACTTTCTATCTAATACCATCTTATTTCAAGGTATAATTCGGTTGTCAAAATGAGAATCTAAAAAATCCTCGTGTTTCCTCACAAAACCCATCATCTTGCCTATTTAGCTTGCTTTTCTATTGTTTAGCAGGTTAAATAAAATTATTATTTCGCTCTTTTTGTCTGTACTGAATCGTTAGGGGGATACGTTTCTAGTTCTATAAGAGAGACAGTTAAAATTTATGTAAGCAATCAGAAATCCTACACTATGAGCTACTTAGTTAAAATTTCATATTTCCTTCCTGGGTCAGACAAAATTTGTGATGTGTCGGTCAAAATTTATAAAAATACGAAAAAAAATGCTGGATGCATTTTTAGCGTGACTTTCTATTTAATACCATCTTATTTCAAGGTATAATTCGGTTGTCAAAATGAGAATAAAATAATTTTCCCATGGTTTATGCCATCTTAAAAAAGTCAAAAGGTTATATTCTGTAGAGGGTCAGATACATTCAAATTTAAAAAATTTTCTCCAAGAAGAATTTTAAGATAGTATTATAGTAAATAAAAATTCTATACCTCCAATATTTCTTGGAAACATATCGTGTTCTAGCGACATAACCCAAAAGTACCTCTATTCAGAAACGCATCGTACTTTTCTTGTCAAACTTGACTTTGTTGTAATGTTGTATGCAGAGCACTTTGAAAACAAAAATTAGATTAGAAACCGCCGCCTCTTAAGGTATACTTTTTTAGGTCTTACGTAGGGTACACTGGTATACAGAACAAATGTCATCTTTAATTGTCTCATTGTCCCATCCATTACATTATTATAATCTTAAAGCACCTGTTACCAGCATTATCTGTTTTTATGGTTTTCATAAAACATAGCGATTACCGATGAAAATTAAACGAAAACTTAATAAATAACTTTTTTTTTCAACTGAAATAGACTGATTTTCGATGGAAAAATGTTACTTATAACTAAAAATGAATATAAGTCATATACGCAATGATATTTAGAATAAATCAATCTTTTCTAAAATTACTATGAAATATTCACAAAATCGTTTCGTTATAACCAAAGTAGCAAGGCTTGCAGATTTCGTATAGAGTTCAAACGCGATACTGAGATAATCTTTTTTTTTATATTTTTGTAGGATAATTCACCACTACGTTGTAAGTACTTGAGAGAGGACTTTCTTGAAAAATCCTCAAATTTCTCTGCAATTTTGTTCCTTCTAGAGTTAAATTCACACAGAAAACCCCGTATTCTCATCTTTCAGGTTGGTATATTAAAAAGGGCTTATTAGTATGGTTTAGAAAACAAGCAATATTAATTAACGGATGTTTTTTCGTCGTATGAAGAGTTGAAAAATTTTTTTTTCCACTCCAATGGTTGCGATGCAGAGAGTCGGGTTTCATCATAATCTTTCAGGGTAGCTCAGGTTTGATTGCATGTAGAGAGTCGGGTTTCATCATAATCTTTCAGGGTAGCTCAGGTTTGATTGCATGTACTAAGGTTAGTGCTCCTTGCAATCGGTTTCAGGTTTGACGCGCCCCCCTCAGGTTTGTTCAGGTTTCTCAAACACTCGAGAAACCTGAACAAACCTGAGGGGGGCGCGTCAAACCTGAAACCGATTGCAAGGAGCACTAACCTTAGTACATGCAATCAAACCTGAGCTACCCTGAAAGATTATGATGAAACCCGACTCTCTACATGCAATCAAACCTGAGCTACCCTGAAAGATTATGATGAAACCCGACTCTCTGCATCGCAACCATTGGAGTGGAAAAAAAAATTTTTCAACTCTTCATACGACGAAAAAACATCCGTTAATTAATATTGCTTGTTTTCTAAACCATACTAATAAGCCCTTTTTAATATACCAACCTGAAAGATGAGAATACGGGGTTTTCTGTGTGAATTTAACTCTAGAAGGAACAAAATTGCAGAGAAATTTGAGGATTTTTCAAGAAAGTCCTCTCTCAAGTACTTACAACGTAGTGGTGAATTATCCTACAAAAATATAAAAAAAAAGATTATCTCAGTATCGCGTTTGAACTCTATACGAAATCTGCAAGCCTTGCTACTTTGGTTATAACGAAACGATTTTGTGAATATTTCATAGTAATTTTAGAAAAGATTGATTTATTCTAAATATCATTGCGTATATGACTTATATTCATTTTTAGTTATAAGTAACATTTTTCCATCGAAAATCAGTCTATTTCAGTTGAAAAAAAAAGTTATTTATTAAGTTTTCGTTTAATTTTCATCGGTAATCGCTATGTTTTATGAAAACCATAAAAACAGATAATGCTGGTAACAGGTGCTTTAAGATTATAATAATGTAATGGATGGGACAATGAGACAATTAAAGATGACATTTGTTCTGTATACCAGTGTACCCTACGTAAGACCTAAAAAAGTATACCTTAAGAGGCGGCGGTTTCTAATCTAATTTTTGTTTTCAAAGTGCTCTGCATACAACATTACAACAAAGTCAAGTTTGACAAGAAAAGTACGATGCGTTTCTGAATAGAGGTACTTTTGGGTTATGTCGCTAGAACACGATATGTTTCCAAGAAATATTGGAGGTATAGAATTTTTATTTACTATAATACTATCTTAAAATTCTTCTTGGAGAAAATTTTTTAAATTTGAATGTATCTGACCCTCTACAGAATATAACCTTTTGACTTTTTTAAGATGGCATAAACCATGGGAAAATTATTTTATTCTCATTTTGACAACCGAATTATACCTTGAAATAAGATGGTATTAAATAGAAAGTCACGCTAAAAATGCATCCAGCATTTTTTTTCGTATTTTTATAAATTTTGACCGACACATCACAAATTTTGTCTGACCCAGGAAGGAAATATGAAATTTTAACTAAGTAGCTCATAGTGTAGGATTTCTGATTGCTTACATAAATTTTAACTGTCTCTCTTATAGAACTAGAAACGTATCCCCCTAACGATTCAGTACAGACAAAAAGAGCGAAATAATAATTTTATTTAACCTGCTAAACAATAGAAAAGCAAGCTAAATAGGCAAGATGATGGGTTTTGTGAGGAAACACGAGGATTTTTTAGATTCTCATTTTGACAACCGAATTATACCTTGAAATAAGATGGTATTAGATAGAAAGTCATGATAAAAATGTATCTAGCATCTTTTTCGTATTTTATAAATTTTGACCGACGCAACACAAATTTTAGCTGATCCAGGAAGGAAATATGAAATTTTAACTAAGTAGCTCATAGTGTAGGATTTCTGATTGCTTACATAAATTTTAACTGTCTCTCTTATAGGACTAGAATCGTATTCCCCTAACGATTCAGTACAGATAAAAAGAGCGAAATAATAATTTTATTTAACCTGCTAAACAATAGGAAAGCAAGCTAAATAGACAAGATGATGGGTTTTGTTAGGAAACACAATGATTTTTTAGTGTTAAGGATGTTTTAGGCTCCGATATCGTTAATATTTTCTGAATACTAAGGCTATATTACTTTCAAAAGCATACTCGTTTGAGACGATTGGCGAATAAAGATAAATTGATCGTAAATAAAAAATATAAGATCTATGTGCTTAGACTGTGAAATTATCAAAAAGTGGGAGTGTGCTTTTGAAATCGAACTTAAGACCGATAAAAATATGAAAATATACTTGTTTTTTTTTTTTATGTAGGTAGATAGTAGACTATAAAACAACAAAAAAAAAAAGAAAGATGGAGAAGTTTATTATTGTTAAAGACGTTGTTAAAAAGTTACGAGAATTTAACCTTACAGGATGCACTCTAGAGTTTAAGTTAAAACCTGTTCCACAGGGAGTTGAACCAGTTGGTTGGGTGGAAAAAGGAATTAATCAAATTATTCAAAACGCTACAGAAGGCCTACAACCCTTAGATCGTGTGGCTTTTAGTTTTTGCTCTAAAGACTTCAACCGAGGAGAAGGTTGGATTCGCTTCAAAGCAGCTAAAGACATAACCTTTTAAGATGTTTGGAGTGTTATAAGTGGCATTTATCAGTCAAACTCAGCAGGTCTTAATACAGAATCATTTTGTCTTAGTGTGACAACTATTAGATTATCTGTTGGTGGGGGAAGAGGAAAAAATTATAACAGCTTTCACGAGGAATGCGACAAGCGATGAGGTATTATAAGTATTAAAAATACCGATAACCTGTGTTTACCACGTGCTTTGGTAGTCGCCATTGCCCATAATAAAAGAGATCCCGAATTCAGTAAGGTTAGAAGAGATATTAGTAAAATTCAAACCGAAAGAACAAGATCATTGTTGGAGAGAGCTAAAATTAGCATTCCTGAGGCAGGAGGTGGAATTCCCGAGTTAATACAATTTCAAAATCATCTAAAAGAATATAAATTAGTTGTTTATAGCTATGGATCAAAAGGACGAAATATTATATTTGAAGGTTCAACTGAAAGCAATAAACGGCTGAACTTATTACATTACAAAAGCCATTTTAATGTAATTACATCGCTGACAGCAGCTTTTTGCTCTAACTATTTTTGTGAAAAGTGTTACGTCCCATATGATCACAAAAATGAGCACCGATGTGGTGGAAGCTGTCAG